>VZUI01028377.1:0-36912 GCA_013401135.1 Cettia cetti
GCCAGGCAGGTCACCTGGTCATAAAAGGAGATCAGGTTGGTCAAACATGACCTACCCCTCCTAAACCCATGCTGGCTGGGTCTGATACCCTGGCCATCCTGTAAATCTTGTGTGATGACACTCAATATAAACTGTTCCATTATCTTGCCAGGTACAGAGGTCAGGCTGACTGGTCTGTAATTACTAGGATCCTCCCTCTCACCCTTTTTGTGGCTGGGTGTCACATTGGCCAGCTTCCAGTCATCTGGAACCTCACCAGTGAGCCAAGACTGTTGGTAAATGATGGAGAGTGCCTCTTATTTGCTGTATTAAGTTCCCACCAGATGTCTGGTAGGTTGAAGTCACCCACAAGAGCAAGGGCAGATGATCCTGAAACATTACCTAGCTGCTCATAGAATAATTGGGTGGACAATAACAGACTCCCAGTAGGATGTCAGCCTTATTGACTTTCCCCTTAATTCTTACCCATATGCACTCAACTCCATCCTCCTTAGTTTCAATTCCTACAGTGTCAAAATTCTCCTTAATATAAAGGGCCACCCCTCCACCTCTTCTTCCTTCCTGTCTCTTCTGAAGAGTCTGTACCCGTCCAGTGCAGTGTTCCAGCCATGTGAGTCATCCCACCACATTTCTGTGATGGCAACTACATCATAGCTTTGCTGTTGCACCATGACCTCCAGCTCTTCTTGTTTGTTACCCATGCTGCGTGCATTGGTATACATGCACCTTAGCTGGGCTACTGGCTTCACCCCTAACTCAGCCTTACCACCCTTGGGCCCACTTCCAGAAAACTCAGCTGCAGCCTTTCCCCCTTTATAGATTGCATCCTTAAATACAGCAGAGGCTCAAGAATTACTACAATATAATCTCATATGTGAATAATTAGTTGCATCCACTCATGCCCTCCAACAGACTCAAATACTCCTCTGTAAATGTATTGCATGCCTTTCACATACAGGTATACTCTGCAAATATATGCTCATATTAAAATGAATCAAAATACTGCTCAAAATTCTTTAGATTGAAACAATTTCAATGATCTTATCAGTGAAATTCAAATAATCATGGAAGACAATGTAAAAACTTTCCACAAATAGTTTTCAGGGCCAGGTTTTCTTTTATTAATAACCCCTTATTACAGGGATCAAGTAATATATGTGGCTCCTATAGACTTCCAGTAAATATTTTTCCAGCACAAGCATCTTAAAGAATACTCTCAAGTGATTTTTTTTCTTTAGAGTGAAAGAAAAGTAGTGGTTTGGTAGTGGTTTTGTTGGGAACAGAGTTAAATTTATTCATAATAGCTCATATAGTTCCATGTTTGGGTATCTGCTGAAAAATGTATTGATTGGTCAGGGATGGTTTCAGTACTGCTGGGCAGTGCTTGCACAGCATCCAGACCTTTTCTGCTTCTCACATTTTCAACACACACACATGCTGCCCCACTGGCAAGCAGATGGCCTGCACAAGAGCCTGGGAGGGACAGAGCTGGACAAGTGACCCCAAGTGACCAAAGGAATATCCTGCCTCATGTAAAACTGCTGAAAATCAAGGCCTGTGAGTAGAAGGAGGGAGGAGGTAAGTTTGGAATTATGATGCTTGTCTTCCCAAGTCCCTTTTCAAAGTGATGAAGCCCAACTTTCCTGAAGGTGGCTGAACCTGCCTATCTATGGGAAGTAATCAATTAATTTATTATTTTATTTAGCTTGTGAACACACTTTTGCTTTACCTATAAAACTCTTCTCACCTTTACCTTTCAAATAGTTTCTCTCAGCATGCTGAGGAGAGTTGAGTGGCTTTATTGAGCTAAGTTGATATCCTGGGTTAAACCACAAAAAGTTTGACCTGTGAAGTCTTTAGCTAAAACATAATGTGTTAAAAGTCCTGTAAAGATCAGAAGTCAGATGGGAAAAAACATCCCATTTTTCTTCTCTGAACTTGTCATCTCTGCCCAAAATTTATAGTAATTTAGAAATGGGTGACATTCAAAAGATGTAATTTCTGTTCTGATGCAACATTTTAAATGTTTACTTCTACTTTAATGACAGCTTTCCATCTTTTTGGCTCTACTGAACACACCAAAGGGTAGTAAGTTTAAAATTAGAACAAAAGCAAATTTTCTGCATTTATATATTCAACTTTGGGTTGTCTTTTTTGTCCTTTTACTCATCTTTGAAACTCTGATGTAAATCTGGAGGAAGGAATGACAAACCTTTATAGCTAAAGAGACTCTGAGCAGGGAGTACTGCCATGGCTCCTTGGAAGAGTGAGAGTGTAGGATGAAGACACAAAGTGCCAAAATGCGCTTTAGTTCTTAGCTCGTATCTCACATGCCAACATGTCTGCTTGTTCAGTTCGGAATCTTCATATTGACAATGGGAAAAGTTCAAAAAGGATAATTCTTTGGGAAAGAAAAGACTCAGTACAGTAGCCAGAAGATACACCATTCAGCCAAATGACACGAGCCAAATTATCATCTCTTGTAAGTAAACCCTGCATTTCTTTTTTTCACTCCTGCTTTATCATGCTATCCCAGGTGTTAACCCTTGAAGCAAAATGTCCCATTAACATACTATAAATAAAAGAGAAAAACTGTTTAGAGTCTTACTATGTCTTTGAAGCTGATAGTAAAGGTTTCAATTTAGAATTAGTCATCCTAGAAATGATATAGTTATAAAATAATATTATCAGCTTTGTTGCAGAATACAAGGCAATATGGAAAGGAAAAAAGCGTATTTTGAATGTCCTTGTCAGTTTGTGTGTGTGTCATGCAGGTCTTTAATTAATTAAATGCTATTTCTGTTGAAGGACGTCTGCCTAATTTTCAAATAACTGCCTTAAAATGGAAAATTTTAAAATCCACACTTTTGCATCAAACCTTTGGCACTTCAAAAATCTTAATTTTTTAGCCTTTTATAGAATTTCATAAAATTCATCATACATTTTAAATAAATTTGGGACAACCATTCTGTTCAGACTATGACTGTAAATAAATGGACATTTGCTCTGGAAAATACTGAAGCCTTTAGCAACTTTTGGTCTGCATTAGTATCTGGAAATGCCATCTCTCCAGCATAGCGAGAGATTTAGACGTTTATAAATAATACTTACTCTCTTACCCTCATACTAAAATTCCTCTCCCACTAGTTTCTTCCTAAGGCAGTAGTGCTTATAAAAAATAAGACAGAAATGTATAAAAATATATTAGAAAATATAGGGTAACAATGCCTTCTTTAAAGTTATCAGACTGTTCCCAAAAGCAGTCCTATGAATTCCCTGCTAAGCAAAATTAACTTGACATCCATTATTCTGAAAATACTTTTTCTTTTTTTTTCCTGTGAATTTTAGTACATAGCATCTACCTCAGTAAAGAAAAAATTATGCTCTCTTCAGTTCCTGGGTCAAAATGCCTCTGAAGTTAATTGCACAGGGCTTGAAAAATTCTTTACAGTACTGCCACTAAAAAAAAAAAAATTAAAAAAATTCTTTCTTCTCACTGTTTTATGAACTGCAGTAGGCCAAACTCAGTTTTAGTGTATTGGAGTAGTGTGTTTGTCATTTTTAGTGAATAATACTTTTACTATAATACTTCCTTTTTTATTTGAATTTATTTATACTTTATTAAAATGAAAAAGACACAGATACTCTTCATATAATCTGAACAAAAGAAGACATCACTTAGGTTTTTACCAGGACCTTTCACACTTATAGTAGTACACTGCCAAAGTAATGAAAAATTTTAAATTTTTCTGAAATTCATAAGCTAGCAGGACATGCTTTGGAGATTATTGAAAACTGAAAAAAGAAATTCTGGAATTTCCATGGGGTATATTTAGATCTGTACTAGGATATACCTATATTTTCAAATTAACAAAGGACTAGAGCAGACCTTCTACAAAACAGGTGCCTTCCTTTGTGTATGAACATTTCTGTCTCAATATGATAAGGTGTCTTGGTTTAGGGCAAATTTGGGAGGAAACCTCCCAAGGGGGTTCCTCTGGAAAGCAAACCCAAACAGCCCCTCCCTCCAGCTAGTCTGGGAAAAACTTCCTGAGAGAAAAGTGGCACAAACTCTTTATTTAACAAACAAAATACCTACAAGCACAAAGAATGGATACTATGAAAATATAAAATGAACAGTGAAACAATAAAACCTCTTGCCGCTCCAAAGAGAGATGGCAAACTGAGACAGTCCCTGCCGTGGGTGCAGCTCAGCTCACTCAGTCTGTTGTCAGTCCCAGTCCCTCCGGAGGTCTGGGCCCGGTGGGCCGCAGCTGCCAGCCCTTGGTGCTCCTCTGGGTTTGTCAGTCCAGAGTAGATTTAAACAGTCCTAAGAAGAAAAGGAAAAAAACAGTCCAGGGAACTTTTCTGCTTCAGCTAGCTAAAACTAACTAAAAGCAAAAAGATCTCTGTTCTACAGCTGTCCGTGCTTCCGACAAACAGAAGTCCAGACCAGAGAATGTGCGGGATCAGGCTGTTTCTCAAAACAAACTCTGCACTTCTTCTCTCCCTGCTCTCAGAATCAGTCTTAAAGGTACAGAACTCAATATACAGCTCAAACAGAATGGACAATTGGGGATACAAGCATCATAAACTCACCCTAGGACATTAGGAAATGACAAAAATTTCTGAGCGGATAGGAAACGTATTAAAATTGAACAATGTGGAACATTTGCTTTGTTCAGGTACAGTACTGGATGTCATAATAATAGTTGTGTTATCCTCTCTTCCTATATGTGGCCAGAGCCGAACTCAAAATTATTATTTTTTTTTGGAACCGAAGTTCAGGGATAAAAATGTATGCTTGACATTCAATATTAATAGCCATAACATTCTAGAGTGAAATTACTGTGTTGTGTTAAAGAGGGTATTGTGTGACACAGGATTGAGGTAAGATTGGAGAAAATTGCATGATTTTGGAAAACTTTTTTTGTCATCTTTTCACCACATCTTGAAATTGTGAACAAATATTCTGCTGGAATAAATTTTCCGCAGCTAGTAGATTTATTTATGCACCCTCAAATAAAAGTTATATTTATAAAAATAGAGGGATTATTTTAGTAGCAAAATATTTCAAAAGAGAATTTTTTTTTTTTTAATTGCAAAAGCAGTTTGTCATAATACAGATCTTTGAATTACTCAGAGTTGGGATAATATTGATAAAGTACTGTAACATATGAATGAATCTTTTAAGCAAATTAGACTCAATAGAGTCTGATGAGATTTTCCTCACAAATAAATGGAGTGGGCAAGTGTCTGTCATAGAAAGGCATGAATAAATTCATTTATATTAATAAATTCTATGCTTAAATTCCACATCATTTTGTGGTTGCAACATCAGAAGATAAAAGATGGAGATATCAAAACATTGAGTACATTTAAATTGAATTATAATTCCTAAAATATCCCCTGGAAAGAAATAAATCTGTATATAGAGATGAAATGCTTTTAGAGACAGTTGTTACTGATCATTTATGACAGGAGAGGAATCTTTACTGCAGGATTAAATAACTGCAGGAAAGTTGCCAAGCCATCAAGTTTTATTAAATGCAACCCCAAAAACCCAAGTCCATCAGTGTTTTCGCATATGACAACATAACGTCTTGCTCTGAAAGCATCACAAAGCACCCAACAATGAATATGTATTTGAGAAATCATGGGAAGAATTCTGAGTAGTTGCCATAAAATTAGAATTCAATCACAAGAAAATCTGCAGACTGACATATTTCATTAGAAATGGAGAGAAAAAGCCAATGTTTAACCTTTATGTGTTTTTTCACAAACATTCTATCTTTACATGCTTAAAATACTTCAAAAATATAGAAGAAAGCACAAGCCATTGAGGAAAATAGTTTATCGGCAGGTCTCATGCAAATACAACCATGCAAAAATATAATTGAGATAATGCTAGTTCCTGGGTGGTGGGCTTACAATTGCTAGTCCAGAAGAATATAAGAAGTCTGAAACCAAAGAGGAAATGTCTGAAATGTCTAGACTCATTATGACTAGGAAAGTTTTGTTCTTCATTGAGCTAAATTACTCTGTTGGCTTTGCCTGTGTTTGAACAAAGTTATGTCAAGAAATTACAAGTGAGGTGACTCTGGTAGATTTCTTGAAATAACAGAAATAGGCGCGATGACAAGGAGCTGTTCCATTATTAAGCTGTGAAATTGCTTGAAATCTATCCCATGATACATCAGGGAGAAGTCAGGCTTATTGGTCTTTTACCTTGGCTGAAATTTGCAAGTTAAAAGGACGCATTAGGAATATTAGATTGTTTTCAGGGTTACAAGCTGCTGCAAGTTAGAACGTGAGATAACTGAACAAGCATGTATCATTCCTGCCTTTTTCGTCCTTCAGTTCTGTCCAGCCTATTTCTGAGGTAGAAAAGTGTCTCTGACTGTAGTTTTATTGAGGCCATCCTTTGCACATGGGCACAGCAGCAATATCTTCAACCTGAACCCTTATCTTGGCATCTGATTGTAAATGTGACAGCTATGCCAGTGAGGGCTTGGAAGAGAGATGAAAAAAAGACCTTCAAGATTTTGCATCTGGAGTCCCATCATTATGTTTACATATCCTTTACTCTTTTGTAAGTGTACAGATAAGAAAAGCAAAATGAGATTACTCAAATGAATATTCTTCTAATTAATATACATCACACAATGGTAGAAACCACACCAAAGAGAGATTTGTGTCTTCTATTTTTAAACCAAACCAATGAAATGCTATCCTGCATAATTTTGAAAATCAGTGAAACACAGGCTGCTAATTAACACTGGTATTTTTAGGCTTTGAGCTTTTCAGTGTTTATTTTCAAGTCAATAGCAATTTAGTATAACTATATACTCAGACCTTTCTGCACAAAACCAGCATTTTGATTAGCTGGACCTTGATTTTCAGCAATAGATTTCTTAAATTTTGTTTTAAATCTTGAGAGAACAATTTTTTTTTTAGTTGTTGAATTGCAGACAGTAAAAACTTACAGTGTTTGTCCATCCAACACAATGAATATTCACTTCAAGATATTTTTTTTTCATGTACTGCCAACATGAGTCAAAATTCATTTTGTTTCCTCAGCTGTTACTTTCCTGCTAGATGAAAAATCCTTATAATGATTATTTTTTATATTATAGACATAAATTCAGAAAAATAATATTTACCTGAAAACTTTACATAATTTATGTTATCTACACTATTCTTGTCCTAAAAAATTCTTCTAAAAAGTCACTTCTATCAATAAACTTGAGAGAAATCACTATTTAAAAAAGGAGAATTATCAGTATCCTGATGGGAATTCCAGCTGTTTGGTTGTCATCCCTTTACATTTGCAGGCAGAAAATAACATATTTATGATCAAAATCTCTGCCAATCTCATAAAAGTCAACTTTCTAAAGCATGGTAGATCATGGTTATCATATTGTATTTATATATTCTCTATTACTTTTAAATTAATCTTTCTCCCCTATCCTTTCCCTTTTCTTATATTCATTTCACATTTCATTTGTTTTTACTTTCATCATGAGAACTACATCTTATCTCACCTCGTGATATTCCCAAGATTACCTGCTCCCTTACTGAAAAAGACAGAAAAAATAAAACTAACAGAAAGTTAAACACTTGACGTAGATAATTAACTTCATAGCAAAACCCTAAATAACTTCACAGCAGGGAAGCCAAATCTGTCCATCTACAGAGCTGGGTCTCCCACATTTTCCCAAGATATTAATTTCTTTTCCCTTTCTCAGAGCGACTCCTTACCAGCCTTTTACACATCTCCTCACACCCTGACTCCTGTCTGTCTCCTTTTTTGGACGAGTTTGAAACTGTGACTGGTTTGAATCAATCAGTTTGTTTGCCAACTACTGCATGTGGCTGCTGCCTTTTTCAGGTGATGACAAGAGTCAATCTTGATGGGACCAATTACTTGGAGTTTTTTGAATTAATCTTTCGAGTTCCCATATGAGAGGAAAAACTTTATCATTTCCTTTCAGTGAGAGTTTTTAATTTTGTTATAAAAAAGCTGAAATAATGTGACTGAACAAACTATACTGCTTCAGAAGGACAGCTTAAGAAGAGGCCTCCACTGAGGAAGATTTTTTTTGTTTTGTGAGTTAAAAGTAAATTATTAACAAGAGTTTTGTTTTGGTTGGGGTCCTTTTCGTTTGTTTGTTTTAGGGTTTTTTTTAATTGTTGTTGGATTTGGTTGGGTTTTAAAAAATAATTGTATTTAATTTAAATTACTTTGACATTAAAGAGTGTTGCAGAAAGAATAAACTGGTGAGGGAATTAGAGACCTTCTGGGTACCAAACCAAAGATAAAGTTTTCTAAATAGTCACTAACAGAAAGGTTTTTGCTAAACAGTATCAAGCATTCAATAAAAATTAGGTGCGAGTGTAGCAGAATTTCTTAGAGAGCAGGGGCATGGTCTGCTCCTGAATTAGGGTGGGCAACCCAGCTTGGGCCCAGTGGGCCTGAGCCCTTTCAGCCTAGGCCCAAGAACAGGCCTGAGTGGTGCAGTTAAAATTAACTAGACTTGTGGCGCAGTGAGAAACTATGTTAAGGTATGTGGGAAAGATAGTAAGTTAATTAGGAGGTGATTGGGATAGCTGTTAGTCTGGGCACTTTAGCCACCTTAAGTGTGAAAAGTAAACAATGTTTCTTTACATTTTTGTATGCTGCATGCCAATGAGGGAACGCTTTGCTTTGTAAACAATATTAAACTGTATATAAGCTGCCATTTTATGGACAATAAAGGAGAACGTATGTAGCCACATTGGTGAGATTACGTTACTTGGTCTGGCTCCTCAAATTTATTGGGGTAATTTCCCTCTTCATGTGAGAAGGATAGGGAAAAAATGTGAATTTATTTGAGAAAGAAAAGACCTAATACAAAGTAAAATGAAGGAGAAAAGAGAAGGCAAAAAACATCTAGCATGGCAGTAATTTAGGTAAAGGCCAGCTGATCCAGAAGCATCTTGTAAATAATAGATCTTTGGAACACTGATAGCCATTTACAAATCAACATGGAAAAAAAAATGACACTGAATAAACTAAAGCTCTTCTAAGCAGGAAAGCCAAGGCAAAAATTCCCTTTTGAACAAAATGTGTGGTTTAGATGCATTTTCCTCTTATCAGTTGTAGTAAATTAGGCATATCATAACAAAATAAGGGGTTATGAATAAACAAAATTGTTACCAGACACTCAGTAACAGTCAAAATTTAAGCTTGAATTGCAGGAAGCTGAAAAGGATTGGAGAGGAAATAAATCAAAGAGACTACAGAATTTCTCCCATCTACCTGAAACTAGTGCCAGCAGAAACAGCTGCCTGACAATTTTATCCAGAAGGGATTACTTTGGGCAGCGTCACATGGACAGGAAGAGGCAGAAAAACAGCTACTGATGAATTTTTTAACAAATTCAAGTTTTGTATTGGAAAAAAATTGCTCAAAATAATTTTCTAATGGTTAGAAGAAAAGATATTTGTTAGATATTGGAAACACAGATCCAGTTCCTTATTTGTATGGTGAGGAAAATCAGTTTGGAGAGACTCATTTAATCAACCTAAAGTCAAAACTGCAAGGATTCTTACTATGGACCATTGTCACCAAGGAAATTACATCCTGTTTGATAGATTTCATTGCCCTTGGAAGAGCTACCCTATTGCAAAAGAACACAATACATGATTTTATTTCATTATTTTAAAAAATGCTCTCTTTCCCCAGATAAAATAGAAGAATAGAGAAGACTTGTTTTATATATCAAAGTTTAGATGAGTAAGGGTTGGGGTTCAGGAAAATTGCTTGGCAGATATTAGACAATTACTGAAAAGTGAAGTAGACTCAATTCCACTCGTGTAGAAGGGTGAGCAATGTAACAGATGTACAGTCTTAAATGCAGAGAATGCAGACAATGAAGAAAAAGGGAGTCATCTCTAGTCTCACTCATACAAAAAGAAATCATTACCAGAACATACTGAATCCTATGGACAGGAATGGTGGATACTGGGTTATACAAGAGGCACTATTGCATGCAAGACAAATTTGCTGTTTTTAAAAGGGTTTCAACCATAAGGTCAAATTACCAACACAGATTTTCCAGGGAAGGTATGTATTCCTGCCCATTTTGTCTCCTTGCAGCTGACTTTCAAAAAAATATTTCTTAGGCTGTCTATAAATATAGCAGCAGCCTGTAACCTGATGTCAGCAGACTCCTAGAAGTCTGTGGGGTGCTTCCAGTTGTAAGTTTTTCTTGGCAAAGGCTTAATGCTTTAGCATACTAACTTCTGCTGGTGTGGGTAGTGGATGTTAGTCAAATGATACATAAGCTTTTTGGCCTCAGGTATTTTTTGGCTTTGATTTCCATCCCTTCTCATTTTTCATTGCAAGTTTTTAGAGATGTAAAGTGTTGCATGAAATATTTTCTAAGCTGGTGGTTCTATAACTCATGCCAACATCATAATAAAAATATGTTTCTGGGGGCAAGTGTTCCTTTGAAATATTTTTTACAACAATTTGAATTACTCATAGATTTCATGGTAGAGTTGAATCTTTTGGTATTGATTACAGTATGGTGTGCAATTGAGAAGTTTATGGTTTTATTATATTAGCTTAACAATAGGTACCTCTGTTACAGAATAATTATGGTGGAAAAAGCAAATGCAATTGATACACTGAATTAGAGAAAAAGCAAACTCATATCTTATTATAGTAATACTTCTTGGAAAAAGAAATGCAAATGTCAAACCTCAAGCTAGAAATTATTGGAGAAGTGAATGCCTTCCAGAGTTCAAGAAATGTTTTGACAATGCTTTCATCACATGGTGTGATTCTTGGGGCTGTTCTGTGCAGGGCCAGGATCTGGATGCTGGGTGAGCCTTGTGGGGCCGTTCCAATTCAGGATATCCTGTGATTCTTTAGGCATGTGGTCAGGTAGACTGCTTGGACAAGGTTTGTTAAAGAGCCTACTCAGTTTTAGTACTGTCATCCTGAACTCTAATTTGGTATTGTCCATCCTTGGCTGCTAAAGTTCTGGGAGTAACAGGGTTAACACTGCTATTTCTAACAGGGTTAAAAGTGTTATTTCATGTGGCCAAATAGGGTTTCACCTCAGTTCAGTTGCTCTGGGTTGAACAATTTCAGTTTCTACCACTCTGGAATGTATACAGGCCTGTGACCTGTCATATTTCTATCCTCTTAATATCCTAATATATTGTTTAGATTGCTGAAAAATAAACAGGAAACTATATAGCCTTTCCAGTTAATAAAGTTTCAGGTGATTTTTTAGGATGCAGTTTAGTAGAGAAATTATGGATATGAGTGGAACTTCAGGAATTACCCAGTTATATTACCCAATGTATAAGACATGCAAAAAAGTTATACTCAGGTATAAATTGCATTAGGCGTTAGTGAAGTGAATGGATTTTGCCATTCTGCCATTCTGATGCCTTCAAAAGAGGCAGTACTTCTAGCTGTATGATTCCTCCTATAAAATGGTGGATGTTTTAGACAGAAAGCTTGAAAAAACTCTGGAAGAAATACAAGCACTGAAACAAAAGGGAATATTTTCTGTCAACATAACCATTAGTCAGATCAACAAAAATAGCTATGTTGTCCTTTGCTTTCTTTACTAACATCATAGCAGATGTTCACACAAAGATACAAGAGAAACATGGCTGCAGTATAACAGCCAGGTTGAACAAAAAGAACAATTATTTCTTATTATTTTAGTGTTTCCCAGTCACCCTTTGATTATCAGAAAATGGAGATGACTTTTTGTTTCTTTGTAGCTTATGAAATATTTAGATCCTCATTTCTTTTGTAGAGCTTACTGAGTTTTCAATGTTAAGAAATCATGTCACAATTGTAAATGTGCATGAGCTACAAAGAAAACTTAACTCACAGTAAGCACCATTAGAACACCTAAAGTATCATATTGCTAGTGTTCATAGTCAACGTCATTGAGAAAAATTTAAACAAGGAAAATAAAATGGAACAACTTAAAAGGAAATTAACAGGTGACTGTGCTTAGCAGTCTCTCCAAAAACTGCTGGGTATTTTCAGTGACAAGAACATGAGCAATCCAAGTTTACTCAGTTGTACTGAAAAAACTCTTGTTACAGAAGGTTAAGTCTCTCAAGACTGATCAGTCCTCTCAAGACTGATCCTGCTTCTTGTTCTTTGATGTTGGATATGAACCTCTGTATTCTTATGTTTTTTTCATATTTCCCTGTTCTCCTTAGCCATTGAAATATAATGGCACAAATACATTAATGAAAAGCATTACAGTAAGAAAATATACTCCTTGTACAGACTGTATGTAGCAGTTCTTACAGGCTCTGTAATTTAATTAGCCTAATGTTTGGTGATTATCCCTTAGGCATCAGCCTCCTGCTTTTTGCCATTTTCCCTGTAGATAATCCAGCTGGCGTGTGTAAGTAGAATGCATCAGCAATAAAAATTGAGAAAGGAAATTACAGTATTTATGCTAAATATGGGTATAGTAAACCCATCATCCACTTTCCTTTCATTTCAGACTTCAAATTCCTTCTTTCTTCTGCTACATCCCACAAAATACTCTATCCTGCTTGTAGTTTCTGACTCCTGGCACACTCATCCCCACAGCTCCCATGTGACAGAGTACAAAATTTTGGAAGACTTTTTTTTCTCTTCATGATAATTTTTTTACCATGCCTATATGCAACACAAGGGCAGAAACTTCTGCAGTTAAATAGGAAAATTTGTAACAAACAGAAGGAGTTTGACCATACACAATTTAACATCTTCCACTAGTGCAGTAAAATTTAACACCCAGTATCCAAAGACATAAGGCATATAATAATAAGAAATTGAAAAAGAATATACATTTTAGAAATTACGCTAAACATCTGTATTTAAAATTGTATTTCTGCACAGGTTACTCTCTTTGCAATATTTTTTTTTTTTCCTTTAAAATCTGATGCTTTTCACAGACCTAACAAGTTAACTGTGTGCTAGAGTAGGACAGTAACACTTCCTGTTAATGAATTGTATTGAATGCTCAGAGGAAAAATTGAACATTGTCCATATAATTGTGCATTGAATCTTGGAACAGCTTCATTAAGGTACTTAATACTTTTTGTAAAGTATTAAACCATGTAGTCAGTTTATTCTCTGCATGTCAATTAATTTGTGGATCTTACTCAGATAAGAAATTAAGATTTCACTGGTATGCAATAAAATCAATACTACATAAAAAAAAAAATCTTTGTCAAACCATTTCTCTCTGGTTATAGTATACAACACAACTGTTGAAATGAAATTTATTTATCTGAAAATGTCCCTTATAGGAATTCAAATAGCTCCACTGTATCAACCCATGTCAAAGTACTCTAGATTAAGACTCTTTGGGAAAGAGACTGAAATATGAGGAGAGGAGGAGGGAAGGACAATCTGCATCTTAAAAGTATTAACACCCCATATGCCTCTTGCATTGCTTTGGAGGGTAAAAAACCCACTCAGAAAGACTTAGCTGTGACAGCATTCTAGCTGTGCCTGGAGTAAATTTTTCCTCCTTGCAAACAAGATATTCACACCACAGCAAAGGGAAAATAAAATATAAACATTAGTAGTTGCTACAGAGAAACCTGTGGGGATGGTAGCTCTTAGGACAAGCTAAATATATACCTAAAAATGTGCAGTAAAATATCCAGTTTGGAGTTGTTACATCTAATGCATGGTGCTTGAAAAATTTCTTAGGATTTAAAACAATAAACAGAATTCCCTGTTGACTATTTGTATTATGTTACAGTAATAGCTTACCTATAGATGCACGTTATTTTCAAGAGATGCTTTAGCTTTGTTTATAAAGAAATTCCACAAAAATTATTATATATATTGTGGAGAGCACAAAGTCTGTTTTTGTAACCTCTGCTGTATACAAATCTCTATTCTCTTAAAAAAAAAAAAAAAGTCAGAAACATTCCACAATTTTATCTATTGACAATTTTGTTTTCCTGAAAATCCTAATGCTATGCATGAACTAGAGTATTTTAGCTACTGATAACAAAAATAGCGAGGGCTTTTTCAATGAAATAAAAATTTGAAAAAAGGAATAATTGGAGTTACAAGATTAATATTAGCCAAATTTACTGGCATTTCAGTGCCTAAGGGAATGTTGCCACAACCATAACAACAACACTTATTTGTTCAAGTCCTAAGCTGAAGATACCTGAACTACATTTTTCAGTGAGTACAAAAACATTAAGCATATATTTCATAATATTCACCCAGAAGAAAAATTCATTCGAAATATTTGCGAAATACTGAGAATTTGATTCTATAAGTTACTGAAACAGGAAACAAATGCACTATATTACCTTTATATCCACTTTCAGTTGACTTAACACATAAAAAATTATGTAAGTAATTGCAGTGAATAGATTTTGACATGTTTATACAGTGGTTTTGCCCTTATGATCTGGGGAGAAGAGAAATTTAAAAGAAAATAAAAAAAAATTAACAAAAAACACCCCCCAAAAAACTCCCCAAAAACCCCCAACCAAACCAAAACAACCCCCACCCCTCATCCCCTCTCAAACTGCAAATAACAAACATTTTTGTAGAACCAATATGTTCTATGAATGAATCAAAAGCAGCAAAGAAAGCTCCATTTTGTGAACCAGTTGCCTGCTCTAAATAGGTCAGGCAGATATGGTCACAAGTCCCAGCAGCTGTTCCCTACCACTTGAATGGAGAACACAATACTCTCAATCTAGACATAAATGATGCCTGACTTTGGAACTATAGCAATCAAGCTAGACTTTCACATATGTGCAGTACTTATCAGTGCCATTTAAAAAATTCGGTATCTGTGCCAACCCATGCTTGAAAGTCAGTGGTTATTAGTAGGGCTAATGCTTAGGTATAAAGGTGCCAGTGGATAACTGTGGATCCCTTTAGTGAAGCACATCTGGGTTTTCATTCCGCATTTTAAAGATTTTTACTAGGTGAAAGGGAGAGTTTTCTCCACACTTTTCAACTCTTATCCATTAGAAGCTTAAAGTGCAAGTATTTTGCTCCTTTCCCATTCTTTCCCCTTCGTTCTCAGTATGCTATGCTTACTGTTACTGGCAAACATAAAATCGGCTGGAAAAGAAATTTTGTATTTAATAAGAATGAAGAGTTGAGGAGAAGCTATGATGACAACAAAGTTCTCAAGCAACATGTTTTTCAGAAAGCCAATTACTGTGATGGATAACCTTGATATTTAATTACAGAATAATACATATATACTGCTTTCATTTTTTACTCTGGTTTACTCTCTACCCCCATGTAGAAATTTTTGAACAGCATTAATCTCAAAGTCATTTCAATATATTAGATAGATCTATTAATTATCACTTAAGCAGAATTAGCTAGGCTAGAAAAGACCTGATTTTGTCAAGGGCTTGGCTTGAATCATGTTAGTCTGAAGATGTGAGTTTCTGTTCTGTATTTGAGATTATTGCTCATAACCAGCCTGCTCTGCTGGACTGCAATTTGGAATTTATTGTATGCCCTCAAGAAAAGATTTATGTTTTCTAAGGGTTGCTGCTGTTGTCGTTGTCACAGAAGACAAGAAAAGGGTTGCATTATCTGTTAAACAGAAATGTTGATTTGTGTTGTCATCACTCTGTAGTAATAAAATACATACGTATCAGCAAATTTCATTGTTATGAAAACAGACAAGGCCAACCATAACAGGCACTGAACTAGATATAGAAAACTTCAAAGTTGCACAGTACTTGAACAAAGCTATTTGGTAGAAGTTAACTTTAATTGATTGTCCTGCAAATTGGTTGCATTATAAACTGAGACCAAGCAAATTTATCTCCAAAACAAGAAAAAAGGCTAGTAGTATATGTCAATATCTTTTAAATATTTGCTTGTAAATGAAAGCTGTAGGTTTTATAACCAGATCTGTAGAAACAAAAATAGAGGCAGGGAGAGATGTCTCCCTGAACTAAGCACCTAATTCCACTTATGTTTTCTCAATTGTTTATGTGTCTGTGTAGTGCTACTGGAACCCAGAAATTAAGAGGTTCAGGTAAAGAACCTAATGATTCAGTAGTTTTGATGGAATATACTCAACACAAAGCTGAACTAATGACTTTATATTATAAATCTCCTTAAACATATTATCTTCTCTATTGCTTCTTAAAAAGGAGAAAATTCTCTGTCGTACTACACACATTCTTTCATAATGAATGAAGTATGAAATGAAGCTTAAATGAGCCCCAGCTACTCCTTGCCCAGGTATGACATGAAAATAGTATTCTGCCTCTGGATGAAAAATTGAACTCGGTACTTGAAGAACACAGAAGTGTGCAAACATTAATCTCATCATTTTATGGGTTCCATTAATATTTTTTCAGAGAGCTAAGATACAATATATAGATATCTTTCATTATGTTAGTTTATGAACATTTACATATTTTTCTGTCAGTTTCTAGTACTGTTTTACAGGCCTTTGAAAACTTATTTCACAAGAAGATAATTAACTCATGGAAATTCCCTTAAATTTAATTTGAGAGTTGTTCATAAGAAAAAATACTTCACAGATACCATGTCTTGACTTATTAGTTGCCAAATGATGACTTTTAAAATGAGAATTGAAAGCAGTTCCAGCCAGCAGCAAAGAGTCAGCATGCTGTCATAATAGGATAGTGTTTCTTAAAATCTATCTCCTCCTTTACTCCTTGTTTAGGATTTTTGTTTGACCTCTTTCTTCCTCCACCCCTCCCTCCTCCCTCTCCTGCCCCACTTCCCTTCTAATTCCTTGTTCTGTGATTTGTTACTGAAGGCTGAAATGAATTTATATTACCTAGACAAGAAGATTTCTCTGGGCCTGAAGTGTAAGCATTGCTAAAGAGATTTGAAGCATACAGGGAGAAAAAAGCATCTTCCAGATCATTGTAACAGTCAGTAACCAATAGATACACATACATTTTTACAATTTTTTGAATCAACTTGTACATTTTAAATCTGTGCTGATCTGCAGCATTTACAGAGATCCAGAGTAATTATTGTAGAAAGGAATTGATATATCTGGCAATGATACAATGAATTATGCAAGAATTTTTCAGGGATGTGAAACATGACTTTAATGATTTTGGACATACTTATAGCCTCAAATAAAAGAAAAGAAATGGTCAAGGAGTGATTGCACAAAGTCATATGGAAAAATGTCCTCTTTTTATGTGCCAGTATTGTTGCCCATTTAGACTTTGGTTTTCCAGAACCTTAAGCAAGGGTAGCTGAAAAGGTTGTGTTGACATCCAGTAATTCTGGAAAGAATTCTAGTGTGATTTTTCTCCTTTCTGCAAACCAGTGAGGAATTTAACAAGTATTAGGAAGCAATGCATTCAATCAAAATTGAATAACAAATGGGTATCATCATTAATTGCTTCATTACTTTAATAGAGCTTCTTGTTTTTAATTTTTATTTTTTATTTAAATATTCTAATTGAGCTTAAAAAAAGGTAAACACTGATAACATAATTCTAACATGGCTTCAATATGCTTCTGCCCTGTTTTATACAGGGAATACAAAAATAAATTAAAAACAACCGGAGAATTCCTGTTTGCATATAGTGCCCAAGCACAAGAGGTGTTCCTCCTTTGCATTTTAAAAATATAATTTTTTTAAAAAAAGGTTGAAAAGGAATGTAATGAAAAAAGGATTCTACTCTACATGTACGCACAAAAATGCCACAGTGCACTCACAGAAAATATATGGAAAAAACCCCATCTGAATCAGCATTTTACAGACAGATATTTGAAACAACGGTGTCAGATAGTCTGTCAAGCCTGAAAAGAGAACAGGAGTATCAACTGTACCCTATTTGAAAGAACTCATTAATGACACTAATATGTGTAATATGGTCAGAGGCCAACCTTAGCATAAGGAAATACTAGTTAGTAATATCTCATACAACCAAAACATAATCACTAATTCCTCCTGCTGTAGTGCTATGACAGTAAGTAGACTCAATGGTGACTTAAGAGAATAAAACACATCTATGAAAAGATCAGGAAATGCCATAAGTTTTATATCACCAAGACTAGATTTACTTTGCAAGAATGAGCCACAGATAAGTAGCAATGAAAAAAAATATTCCAACAAAACAATAAGATGTTTAACACAATATAGTGACAGCTTATGCATTCACTGAGAGAGAAAAATATTCCCATCTTTCAAATATTACTCAATCATAGTGTTCAAAAAAAGAGGTCTTGCAACACGCTTAAATCACTTTACTGTGCTGAATAAGTGATTGCACAGGAGGAAACCACAAGAGGAGGTAACAGTGTGAGAAAGGATGAATGTTAAGCTGTTTTGTCATTAGAATAAACACATTTATAGAAACGAATTTTGGTCAGGTCTGTCTCTGAGACTTAGACTTTTTTGTTAATGTAGTCACTTGTTTGTTTGTTTGTTTGTTTTGGGGGAGGGGAGTTTGTGTGTGTGTGCATTAGTTGTTTGTTAAGTGTTTTTTTATTAACTGTAGCTTCACATTGCTAGTCATGGAAAGACTCCAAGGCATCAAAAAAAAAGCCACAAATGTCTGGAGTTATATTGCCCATTTTTACAAGAAGATAGAAGGCCCTAGAATTTCTAAGTAGAGAAAATATAAAAATCAGTAGCATAATCAAAAGATGTTGGGAAAAAATATAAAAATACTCACTCTAATTAGAACCACAAAACTAGTTTTCAATTCTCTAACACTGTAAATGGTCAGAGTTCTTTAAACATGTCAGAATATTGTATTTTTAAAAAAATTTCATTTATCAATTTATTTTTAAAGAGGATAATGATATTGCATTATGAGAGAATGGAAGCATTATGATAATAAAACCAACATAAGTCAGTTTTCTGCCCCTTCACTCTAGCTATTTAAATAAGCTTTTAACTAAGAAAATTATAGTACCCTGAAGGAGTGTTAACAGTTTCACCCTCATTTGGGAAGGTTAACATTGCAACTAACTCTGTGTCAGTGAGTCTGACAATTCCTGTGAAGCTGGCCAGAAAGGCAGAGAAAAGAAGGACAGAACCTTGTCTCTGGATCCAGTTGACGACTTCACAGCATAAGAATATTTAAAAGTTAAGCTAGAAGCAGTGAAAACAAGTTTGCCATATAAATGTGATCCTACCCACTGGGATAAGAAATGTAAACACTGTAATTAATTTACCTAGCATTTTTTCAGCATATCACTGTAAAAGCAAGTGTGCTGGTTTCAGCTGGAGTAGAGTTAATTTCTTTCTGGTATCTGTTATGGGGCTGAGTTTTGGATTTGTGCTGACACAGGGTTTGACAACACAGAGATGTTTTAGTTATTGCTGAGCTGGGCTTACATAGTATCAAGGCCTTTTCTGCTGTTTGCAATTCCATGCTGGCGAGGGATTTGGGAGTGCCTGGGAGGCTGGGAGGAGACACAGCCAGAACAGGTGACCCCAACTGACTGAAGGGATATTCCAGACCATGTGACATCATGGTCAGTACATAAAGTGGTGACTTAATCCCTTCTTTTGCTCTGCTTGTGTGTGTGTGCAAGCTGCTTTCCCTATCAAACTGTCTTTATCTCAGCCCACACTTTTTCTGGCTTTTACCCTTCCAATTTTCTCCCTGATCCCACTGCTGGGGGAATGACCGAGGTCTGTGTGGGACTTGGCTGCTGGCTGGGGTTAACCCGTAACACCTAGCTTTACAGAAATTGCTGGCATGGAAACTGTCTGGTGCTCAAGAGGATTTCAGCATTTGGCAGATAGACTCTCATGTGATTGTAAGGTGAAATAACACCTGGGTAAATTGAATACCTCATCAGAGTATGACAGATATAACCAAATCAATGTTGACCAATAGTGCCTCAGAGCATGAGAAAACGGGTAATTATTAATGCACTAGGAACATCTCTATTTGCTCCTTGCAGCAGTGATATACTCGTTTTCTATTATGGTTTAAATTCCCATGTTAAGTTTTATTGCTGTTCTTTCTAATACAATTTTCCTGCTGCAACAATTAGACAGGTCAGACGTTTCAAAAGAAGATGAGTGTAAGTTACTGTCTGCAATCAGAAATAACCAGCCCACACAGAAAATTAGTTTCTATGCCAGTGAAAGGTGGCTTTAGTCCCAGATACACAGCATATGCAAAAAGATAAGACAAAAAAGCAAACTTAAACAAAATATCAGAATAAATATTTCCTACAAGAATGCTCACATTACCTGAGGGCTTAGCTCACTTTAAGCCAACACAGATGCTTTTCCTTGAACTCTCCCTGTGCATTCCCATGTTGTGTTTTCCAGCAACAGAATTCATGCATCTGAACAAAGAGATTGATTTGAGAATCAATCTGACTGAAAGGTGTTGGTTTTTCTTTTTTCATCAGCTTAGTTTATGACCAAATCAATTTCCTATCAAGCTCACCCAGCAGCTGCATGAGCTCCTTTTAATGGCAACATACAATTATGCCAGTATAAAGCAACTGCAGAGCCTCGGAGGATGAATCCCTCTTTATAACTGAGGAAAAGCAGCACCAATGAAGAGCTGACATCTCTCTGTAGACTTGATAATGGAAAATAACCCAAGCTCCTAAAATGGATGCCCTCTTATGGACTGCATGAATGAGTCTCTCTCGCCACATAAACATCTCTCCCTCTCTCTTGGACTCCAAGTGGTTTATCTTTAAAAGAGGTAAGCACTGACCACACCACTATTCCATTGAAAAGGGCATTTCCACTTATCAAAGAAAAATGAATGCCTTCTACTTTATCTGTGCGAGATTTTATTTTTGAATTATTATTTATTATTTGAAAGTTTATGGCTCTTCATTACCCTGTTTATAGTCTAAAAATATGTCCTCTACAATGAAATTTTAATTGTGGTATGAAGATGACTTTAAAAGATGCTTATTTCTTCTCTCCTTCTAACAAATTCTGTTAAAAAAAACATAGCACCGATTTTCCCAGTTTATCTTGTATTTAGAAGGCTAATTTAAGCAGATTTAATTTTTTTTGCTCTGAAAAAATATGTAACCATTTTGAATTTTTAGATTATTTTATCAATATTTCCTTGCTTTATAAATAAAGATAATTCTACCAATCTTTCTTCCTCACCTGACCTACAATTTTCTAGAAAGACTAGGCCTTCTAGAGCTATGTTCATATATGTAGAACATTTTGGTCCTTTTTCAGATTTTCCAAATATTTTAGCAGTTGTGCCAAACTTCTTTCATATAAGGAGTGTATTGTTCTACACTTGAGAAAAACAGGAAAGACAAGTAACACAACATCCTGACAAACAAAATTTAAATCCATTAGTATTAGACCCTTCAGTTAGTCTGTCACAGGACAACCTTGATTTAGGTTAACAGTTTCTACTAATGAGATCCTGTAGATCTCACCCTAGACAAATCCAGAGAACTGGTCTGAGAAATACAAACATGTGCGCAGGAAAAATCTATTTCAACCTGACACGAAAAACTTCAGAAAAAAAGAAATAAGCAATAGTTTAAATATGCAAGGACATATTTTTTACTCATAGCAGCATTATCACTAGGAGAAAATTACTGTTAGCCTATACCCTGACTGCAAAGAGTAACTTAATCAGTAAACCATTATTTTAAAATTATTATTAAATACTGAAATTTTTTAAGTGTCAAAATTTATGAGTACAATAATGCTTGTAACTTTTTTTAAATACTTTTTGTCTAAGGTTGAAGAATAGAGCAGAAAACAGAAGTTAATCTTGGCAAGTAAGTAATTTTTTTCTTTGCAACCCTGATAGTAATTTCTCCTTTTTTTCAGGATCTAAGTAGAATTTAAGCAGGACTCCAGAGGGGGAAAAAAAAAAGATTAAAAAAAAAATTGAAAAAGAAAACAGAAGAAAAAAGAAGAAAGAAGAAAAAAGAAAAAAAGAAGAAAGAAGTAAAAAGAAAAGGAGAACAACTCATAAAATACAGGTACATTGGTTTTTAAATAGTTAATAAAATTAATAGTCAGTGACACTACTGCACACCATGTCATACATTCAGCTTCTACACCTAGGAAGATCCTTCTTTCTGAAAGGAAGTGGAATAATTACCCAGTGCATGGAGAAGGCTGAGTGACTGTTTTTTGCACTAGGCTTTACCTGCAAGTGCTCCAGCCACACCACCCAGAAGTCACAGAAGACAAGGATAGGGACTGAGAGAATGAAGAACCTCCTCCTTTGGAAATCAGATTCAAGACCATCTAAGGAGCCTGAAATTCACGGAAGCTGATAAGATACATCCACAGGTCCTGAGGGAACCTCAGCCTAACACACTATTCATTATCACCGAGCAGTTTTGGCAGTCTGGTGAAGATTCCACCATATGGGGAAAGGGAAAAGGGAAGTTTTGTTCACAAAAGTGGAAAAAAAAATCTTCATGGTTGAAAAGAAAGCCCTGGGAAACTACAGGGTTGGTCAGTCTCTCCTTGGTGCCTGGCAAGAAAATACAATAATTTAGATTGCTAAAAGCTTTAAAATCATGGAGTCCCACTGTTTAACCAGCATCACTCTTCACCACTACACCATACCCTCAAGTGTCATATCCACATGCATCTTGAACACTTCCAGGGATGATGATTCCACCACTTCTCTGGGCAGTCTGTTCCAATGCCTGATCACCTTTTCAGCAAATAAATGTTTCTTAATACCTAACAACCTGAGGCCATTTCCTCTCATCCTATCACCTTTTAGTTGGGAGAATGACCCCCAGCTTATTTACAGCATCCTTTCAGGTAGTCGTAGCTAGCAATGAAGGCCCCCTGAGCCTCCTCTTCTGGCTAAACCCCAACTCCCTCAGCTGCTCCTTATGAGACTTTTGATCATAGAGCAGATCAAAAAACTCCTGAAAACTATGCTAAGACACCAGGAAATAATTAAGGTAGTGATTGGTGACAGCCAAACAGTTTCACAAAGGGCAAATCCTTTAGGTTGGAAGGCACCTCTGTGGTCACCAAGTCGAACTGGTAACCTAATAGTGTCAAGTCCACTTCTAAACCATGTTCCTAAGTGCCATATTCACACACCTTTTAAATACCTCCAGGAATGGCAACTCCAACAATTGTCTCAGTAGCCTGTTCCAATGCTTTAAAATACTTTCCATTAATACATTTCTCCTAATATATTTGCCATGTTTGAAAAACATTGTGGCTTTCTTTGGCAAGGTTACAGAGAAATTGATGTTGCTTACTTGGACTTGCAGAAAGCATTTGATGCTGCCCCATGCACAGAGCCCTTCTCTCTAAATTGGAGAGGCACAACACCCAAAAGCTTATGGTTCAATATCCAAATGAAGGGCACCGACAAATTATATTTCAGGGAGTCATTATTGGGATGAGCACTGCTCAATATCTTTGTCAGAGACATGGCCTGTTGGACAGAACCCACCATCAATAAATTTATAGATAACACCAAGCTGCATGGTGCAGTCAGAAACCTTGTAGAAAGTGATTCCAATCAGAGGGACCTTGACAGGTTTGAGAGGTGGGCCTGTGTGAATCTCATGAACTTAAAGGACAAGAGGTCCTACACCTGGGTAAGGGCAATCTCAAAATCCAGCTGTCAGGAGAACAGATTGGAAAATGGGTTGAGAAATGGATCCCTGATAAGGACTTAGACAAATGCATCCTGGTCTGCATCAACAGAAATGTCACCAGAGGGTTGAGGGTGATCACTCTCTTGAGTGATCTGCTCTGCTCTCTTTAGACCTCACTTGTAATGATACACCCATCCCTGGGGCCCCTTACACAAGAAAGACTCGGACCTAATGAAGCAAGTCCAGAAAAGGCCACAGAGATGCCTGGAGGCCTGGAGCACCTCCCCTCTGAAAGTAGGTTGAGAGAGATGGAGATCTGGAGCACATCTATGAAAACAGGCAGAGAGAGGTGGGGTTACTGGAGATGAGAAGATGGTTGATGGAGAAGAGAAGGCTTCAGGGAGACCTTAGAGCAGCTCTCCAGTACCCAGAGGGGGTCTGCAAGAAAGCTGAAGAGGGACCTCTTCAAGGACATGTAGTGACAGAATAAGGGGGAATAGCTTCGAACTGAAATAGAGCAGGTTTAAATTAAATATAAGACAGAAATTTTTGACTATGAGGGTAGTAGGACATTGGGGCAGGTTAGAGAGCTTGTGGATGGCTCATCCCTGCAAGAGTTCAAGGCCAGGCAGGATGTCAATCTGAGCAACCTAGTCTTGTAAAAGGTGTCCCTCTGCCTACTGGAACTAGATGATCTTTTAAGGTTCCTTCCAACCCAAAACATTCTATGATTCACCCAGTTTAAGACATTATGTCTTAAATGTTTAAAGAAAAAGTTTAGCTGAATCTTAGGTGATTACTAATTACCTTATGAGAACTTTGAGAAATATGCAGAAAGTGAATAGTTTCTGATTCACTGCAGAAAGGCCCATATTAGCTGTTTTCAGAAACAGTAGGAGAAAAAAACAGACAACACTTGAAGAAATGGAAAGAAAAAAATTCAGTGTTTCTATCTGAAGTTATTGGAGGCCTGCATATTCCCTTATACAGTGTGTTGTCCCCTAAAATCACACATTACACACTCACTTGTGAAAATAACTGGCACAGTACATGATTCACAGTTAGATGTCTATTTCCATTGATGTCTTCAGCTGAATAACACCTCGTTCCACAGATAGTCCTACTGCAGAAAATCTGATTGCCCATTTAAGTGTGAAAAAGGGCACTGGAATATCTCACTTATTAGCTGCAAACATTCCACACTATTTACTTGAGATTGATTTTATTTATGCACAAAATTAAAAGGCAAGCAGAATTTTATGCACAAAATTAAAAGGCAAGCAGAAAATCTGTATTTCTTTTGAATGCATCATAAGAATTGCAGTTTAAGATCTATATTTGGGTATGATTTGTTACATAAAGATGTATCAGCAGTCTCTACCATTCATCTCTACAGAATAAAAACAGTACCAACAAAAATCCATTCTATTAGAAAAATCCCTGAAAGACGAAGACTTGAACGTACTCCTAAAATAATATGAAATTCAGCTTAAATATTTATCTCAGTTCATAAGGCCTTTATATTTTGAAACAGTTTTGTGGAAAACATAACATCATGTCATCATTGCTCAGGAATTTCCCTGCTAAGGGTCACACAAACAAGAGCAACAGCATGATTGGGCAAGAGGTACTTACCACAAAACTAAAAGAACCTGAAAGTAAAAATTTTCAGATGTATATGAAAGCCATTATACAACTATGAAAGAACTGCAGAACTACCAGCAAATACACTGAGCAGTTTCTCTGAAAACACAATCTTTTAGGAAACACATATTCAGACATTAGATCATCTGAAGTAATAACAATTATTAACAAAATTCTGCTTTCAAAAAAATTCATTAATTTACATGAAAGCTTTAAGCCATGAAGAAAGCTTTAAGGCATGCCCTAGTATTTTCTCCTGAAAGGCACTGGTTTACATTTGCATTAAAAAATAAAACCTGTATTTTGAAAGATTATCAAATAAATAAAATTTTTAAAAAGTTTTAAAATTTTTTAAACACATGCACAGTCTTTGTTTTCTTCACAACATAACAATTTTTAGCATCCCTTGTATTGCAATGTTAGACTGACGTTTTTCAAATCATGTCTACCACTGAAGCAACACCAATGAATAAATAATGGTCATTTCTCACTGAAAAACACAAGATATTTCAAGTAAAATAGAAAAAGAATACAAACTGTTTTCTTCATATATGTGAATAGCAGTAGGAGTTCCACATAATTTATAACAAGACCACTCGCAAAGCAGACGAAGTAGGCATGCTGCTGTTTAATCTCAGAAAGTGTATCAGGAATCTGATATACTTTGAGCATGACCCTGACACTGTGAACCAGTGCTCTAGAGATATATGCACTCTTTTTAAATACAGCTTTAGAAATTCCATCACTAACAATAGTTTGATACACAACCACTGATAAAGTACATATGGCACAAAAAAACCTGGAGCTCTGCACAAGGAAAATGTATATACAGTTAAAAGGAAAGTACTGTCTGCACTGTTTCATTTTGCAACAATATAATTTGAGGTGCTAAATATTTCACTTACAACTTCTTGGAATCAGATTCACTATAAACCCCAACTTTTTAATGTTCTGTTTGGCCTCCAAGTTAAATCTGCTCTCTTCTACAAATTTACCTTTACCTGTCCCCATAAAAAGCACTGTCATTCAACAGCCATCTACATTTCATTTTTCTCTTTGTGAAAACTGGTTCTGGAAGTTTAACAAGTATTATTCATATACACTAAGCTCATAGTTTTGGGATAAATGGTTTGTAATCCGAATGGTTGCCATTATTCTGATGGCTATAAAAACAAATTGGTAGATGTCAGTGGAGATAGCACATCCTTGCATGGATTTTTTTCAACCTTTTTTTTTGAAGAAAAGAATGAAGACCCTTTTCTAGTAAAATACACTAGATAGCTATGTAACATATTAATCACACACTTTTAAAGGAGGAAACACAACTTTATTTTCTCTGCACTCTAATAGAGTTGACAACACAGCTTTTATTTTGTATATTTTAATGTGTCAGTGTGATGACTGTTGAGAGAACAGCACTTGTGGTAGATAATGACGTTTATCAAGAAAGAAATTACAGAAATTAAAAGAAATTTAAAACTCAGTAATTACACATTTGATGTTGACGTTAACTGCTGTAAAGGTAAAAATCAAGTTACCTGAAAAATAAAGACACCCTAGAAGTAAATAGCCTTTTTCTGTAATTATTGCCATAGAAGAATCACTTCAGTGCTTGAAAATTTAGTTTGCCTAAGGTCTCTTTTCATGTACCTCCTTACTGTAGACTGTCAGAGTAGGAGTAGATAATACTTGTACCTCCAAAGACCACAGAATAAACACTTTAATTATTTAAACATATTGGATAGTTGCTTAGAACTGCATATTATACACAAGAAATGGTATGAAAATTCTATTCCACAGATAAAGGGCATGAATGAAATGACAAAAATAACTGTGAAAACTAATACAGGAGGCCAGAAAAACTCAGATACTTCTAATGAATTACTTTGACAGCAAAAATCAGACACAGAAAATTGTATATCAAATTTTAAAATATCTTACAAAACATACCCTGTTCCATTGCAAGAGGAGAGAAATTTCAAATATAACATAAAGCCCAAACCTCCTATTTTTTTTAGGTTTCTGGAAATTTAATAAAATTGCATTTATTTAATAAAATAAAATCATTAAGGACCTACATACTCACAGACTCACCTTGCTGGTAGCGTCTTGTACATCTTATATTTTATGTACTGATTAATATGGCACAACTCTGATTTTCTGATTGCAGAGAATATGACAGGCATATGACAGGGAGTCAGTCATTCATTTGAAAGCCCATAGGATTTTTGAGTCTTATTTACTCAACAAAACTTTCTTGTAAGAGTTTAGTTAAATAATGTGTACATTCTTTTAAAATATTGGTGAGTTTTTTAAAATGATGCAGAAGAAGAACTAAAAATTATCACTTTTGACCAGTTTAAAGTTGCAATTAATTGAGTAAATTTTTTTTATCATTCTCTGTTAAATTCAAGTTGTCAAGATAAATGTAGGCCCCAATAGCCCTTTAATCAAAGATAAGATGCATATTCCCTTTCTATATCCTTGAGGATCCACTTCTTGTTTAGAAAAAGAGGTGGTATAAAGATGGCATTCTGAAGTACTTCTTTGTGAAAGTTCAGTCTATATATTGCTTTCAGATAAATATTATTTATCAGAATTTTGCTCTCCAACTTTTTCTTGGGGTTTTTTTTTTTTTTTTCCAATTTAATAGCAATATTACTTTTATATTCTTATCCCCTTTATGTAATCTACTGCTGGGATTGCTTCCGTAGTAAACTTCTGGCTAATCAAAGCCACTTAAAAAATTTAAGGGTAGATGGAGTTCCTTGGAAAAGTAAATTCTTATGCCTGCAGCTGAAACAAAAAATGTTGGATCAGCTGGCAGTTCCAGGTCAATTAAGTTACTGAGGTAGAAACTGAACAGAAACTTAACAGAAGAGTTTTTAAAACCTTAAGAATATTAGCAAATGGAGAAGAGCATAACTCCAGCTTTATCAAGTATCAATGATAAAGACAATGAGAAAGACACTCCTCAACTCTTTCAAACAGTCAGGAATACAAAACTCAGGGAATAAGGAAAAGAAAGAAGCATTTTAGTCTCAAGATGGCCTGTCTAATCATCACAAAAACTGGGAGAGCAGTGAAGTTATCAGACTCTGAGTGAGAAAAGTTATCTCTCTTACTGAAAGCAGGCAACAGCTCATGGGTTAGTACTAACTGGAAAGGGTGGTGAACCCAGGAGAGATCATATTCCCCAGACAAAAATACTTGACACCAGACAAATAATTTGTACCCCCTCCAAATATCCTTAGTTATTACATAGAATTACTTTCAGAGTGATTCAGAGGTTGATGCACAATGAATCCTCAGCCTTGGGAACAAAGACTCTGACAACAACCCTCCATTCAAGACAAAAAAAGATTTCAAAACACTTCATGTTTTTAACAGAAATGAGTGTGCAGTGGTTTGAAAATTACCACTCAGTAAAATATCTGACTTCTCACAAGATCATGATTTTGCTAAAAATATGAAGCATGTAAAGTTATTGTCTTAGGCAACTTTGTCTAAGAAAATTTAACTGCAGGTTATTTATCACACTCTAAGAGCTGTAGACCCTTTTACCTGACCAAAGATTTCTCTCATTTTTGGTGTTTGAAAAAGAAGATTATTAAAAGAAACACCCAAAAGTGGCTGTTAGAGTTCTTCTTTAGGGACAGGGAGAAAGAGAAAGTGATCTGTAATGAAATCAGTTTTGCTAGCTTACTGATTAATTAGGAAATCTTATAAAATATTTAATTTATTACCTATTATGAAAAATTTCCTGATGCTGTGTCCCAACTGCATGATCAGTTAGGAAAGCATGCATTTACCAACTGCTTTCTTCGCTGACTAGGGTCAGTACTGTAGGTTATACTCAGATGGCTAATACTGAAGTTTATTTCCTAAATTTCAGAGAGAAGTTGCAGACAAGGCCATTTTAAGCATATGCTCCACTGCTCACAGGTAGTCTGGGGTTAAGAAAGCACTTCTCAAAACAGCTCATGATCCTAATAATAGCATATCAACTGAACCACTGAAGACGAAAAAACATACCAGAAACTAACTATTAATTCATAGAAAATTCCATTTGTTAAATTTTCTGAACCATACTAGTTTGGCTCTGTTATTTTCTTCCCCCACTATCACAGTAAGAGGACAGAGTATACACAGGGGGGAAGAGACCTTTCTTGGCAAGGCAAACCAAATAACATACTCCCCTAACTCTTCCTAGACTTTTCCCATTTCCATAACGCTGTCTCTTTGTTCATTAACTTTTTATTTCCTCTCCACTACTGGACAAGGACATAAGTTTAAGGTTCTTCAAGAGTGTATTTATCCAAAAACTCAATGAGTGAGGAAAGAAATTTTTCCTCCAATTCAGTATTTTAGAGCTCTTAACTGTGTTGAGAGTTTCACTGCTATTCCTGTGGGAAGTTATGCATAGATATCCTTCACACACTGCAGAGTGATTGTAGTTATGTGTTAGAAACTCTAAAATGATTCAAAATTAATTAAGACTGCAGAGTCACAAATTAAAATAACCATTTAATATATGTAATTGAACACAATATAATAATGATGATAACATAACATATATGAATATGACATAACCTAATAACATACTTAAAATATTCTAGCAGAACAGTTGAAGGAGCACACTTAATATTTCACCTGAATGTCACAGTTTGGGGGTTTGGGGTTGTTTTTCTGGCTTCTGGGGTGGGTGTGTGCATGTGCGTGTATGGCTTGCTGGTTGTTTGGTTGGTTGGTTTTTTGTCCAGAATCCAATCAAAATGCAATAACCCCTGTTCTTGGAGATCTATGGTTTTTCAGGCTGTTCTGTGTAATTTTTATGGGACAAAAATTATTAATGATAAAAAAAGCTTCAGGAATATCTCAGCAAGGGTGGCAGTGACAAAGGGTGGCATCATTCTTCTCTCAAAACCAAAAAATCTATGAGGTTTCCAAAACTGTCTTTGATAACAGAAGCACACCAAAATGGACTGTCATGTAAAGCAAAACCCGAGCAGGTAATGAAACACCTTTTCAAGAGCTTTAGATAACCACCAAGACCCTGTACAGGAAAAAATTTCACAATGTGCAAATTTAATTTACACTGGGATTTTGGTTTAATCATTACATTATCTGAATAACTGCAAAACCTTCTCACTGTTATCTTTACAATTAGGTATTTGTGTTTAGCTAAGAGCCTCTGCAGCAAGCAAAGAGAACCAAAACAAATAAGAGAATGTTTCTTACAGTATTAACACAATACAGAATTATTGTAAGCAATAGAGATCTCTTACAAAGTATGTTTCTTTCTGAGGAACCTGGGAATGTTTAACCTGGTTGAAAGGGGGTGACGGGAGCAGAGGAAATAGCATTGAAATTTACCAGGGGAGGTTTAATTTAGATAACAGGAAAAAATTCTGCACCCCAAGGGTAGTCAGGCATTGCAATAAGACGCTCAGGGAACTGGTAGTGTCAATATCCCTGGAAATGTGAAAAAAACCTGTGGATGTGGCTTCTGGGAACACGTTTTAGCAGTGAACATGGCAATGGTAGTTTAGTGGTCAAAGTCAATGCACTTAGGGCTCTTTCCCAACCTTAATGATCCCCTAATTCTATGAAATATTTCTATACTGAGATTGCATTTTAAAATAGGAATGTTATGAGGACATACTTCTTCTCTAATTTTCTTTTCACCCAAAATAATCAAAAGTAAACTTTCCTTACTTCCCATATTTCAGAAATATTAATTTGATAAGTTTCCTAGTGTAAAACACTAAAACATGGCTTATTAAAGAAATTCTGTAAATAGCTAGGTACAGATATAATAATTTACATTGTCTGCTTAACTAAATATAATTAATTTTTATCTAATGATATCTAAATTTCCCTTGCTTTACATACCTTTGAGGTGTGGCCATCATGTTTTTCCTTTAGTACAAGAAAAAACTCATTAAAAAACCAATGGTTTGTAACAACACAGAATTAAAGACTAGAATCAGAACTTCAATAATCATAAGAAATATATTGAGAAAAGCCATGAGAGTTAAGAGTAGAATTTGATTTAAATTAATAGCTATTTTTGAAGTTCAATTGCCAAAAGAGAAAAGCTATGTAATAACTAACTGAAATTATTTCAGCTAAAAGCCACATGAAAGAAACTGAAAATATGAGACAGTAAAGTATTCTGATATTCTGTAACTATGTCAGGTCTATCTTTTAAGCATTAATCTTATTGCTCATTCATGCTTCTAAAAGGAAGCATATATTAAAATGTTTTGAGTTTTTTCTTCTTTAATTCAGCATGTTGGTTGGGGTAGAGGGAGTTGAAAAATTCTAAAAGTAAACAGCTGTAACAAGAACATACCAAGCTCTGCTGTGAACTACTAGAATTGAAATTATCAGAGGTAAATATCCTTAATGCACACCATAGCTGGACAAATTTCGTCCTCATTACTCATGCTGTAGCTCAGTTGGGGCAAATACTTTTCCTCTCTCTCCAAATTTAGTTTAATCACTGTTTCAGATTATGCTTTTGATGCCCACATTACCTTTGCAATTTTCAACCACTACATCAGAAGATTCAGAGCTCAATCCCTAAACAGAAAAGTAAATATTTAATCAATTTCCCATTAATTAATGAGGTAAATATCATTGTTCTGGCATTAGTTGCAATAAGATTTCTTCATTGGCTATAGAGAACTGAACTTCAAACTGTAAGACACCTGAAAATATGTTTCCTTTTAGTCATACAATTTTTCTTTTTTTTTACTGTGTAATTATTTCTGCATTCATAAAATATTTCAACATGTTGCCTAACTTGGGATTAGAGTATGCACACTATACAACTTCTTCACAGTATCTTATAAAGTCGCTCCTCAATGAGGAATCTTTTATTATCTTATTCAAACCTGGTTTTCTTATTATTATTCTGAAATAATCATTTTTAAATTATGCTTCATACAATTGAAAAAAAAAATGCAGCTTGTATTTAGGGAGTTCAAGTAGTGTCATTTTTACTAGCTTAGACATCTTTCAAATCATTAAATTTATTTAAAATAAGGAACTGGATTCATAATACACATTAGCCCTTTCTCCAGTACTTTCACATATAAGCCAAGACCACTTAAAGATACAACTTTGAAAAAAATCTCCTTTGGCTTCAGATCCTGGTGAGAATATTTTCCTGGCCAGGTAGCACATTACTGTGATTTAAATGCAGAAATACCTGCAAATGGAATAAATCTCTCAAAAAATAACCTCAAAGAAAATTTATTATCCCCAAAATAATTTTAAAGCATATTTAAAATGTCTAGACAGGTACACCTGGAGGTGCAAAAGCTTTCAAAGGAGACAGGTTATTCCTGTCCCCTCAGCTGGAACCATCAACTTCACAAAGAGCAGTAATAATGTAATTTCACAAATAGTAATAATAATGTGAATTTTAAATTAAAATAAATGTAACTAACTCTTTTTTAAGAAGCTAGAAATGAAGTGCAAAAACTAAGGCTAGAACATATAACACCAAATAAACTACACACACATTATGAATGAGGCTGCCTATTTGTAAGTATTTGCTTCAATCCTTGCCTATTTAGCTTGTCAAAATTGATGTGAGGGTAAATTACTCTTATACATTTTCCTCTTTGTTTGTTTCTAGTCACAAGAAGTCAAGATGTCTTCACACACAAAAAATATACTGCCTCAGAGGTTTTCAAAAACTATTGCTACTCAGTGTGTAGAAGTTTATAGGAAAAAATTCTCTAGCGAGAAGGATATTGTCTCTACCATATTCTGTATTATCACTGTATTCACATATCTTACATAGGAAAATAAACCAGCAGGGAAAGAAAATTCTCATGATTTTTCCTCATTTAAAGATCTCTAGGTCAATGTGTTTCTTTCTTTTGTTGGTTATTGACTACAGTTTCATTCCACTCATGGTCTTTTCTGTTTGTTTACTTGTTAATATAATTTAAAAATAATAAATGTGTTGATTAATTCATAATATTTTCTAATTATTGATCCTTATGGCCATAAAAGTCATTTATGGTCCATTATCAGGGTCAGAAAGGAAAAAATGGTAAGAAGGCAAGGTTTTACTTGCATGGATAAATTCGTGAAAAGGCAGTAAATGAAGAACAAACATACAAGGGACAATATATTTTGAATATATACAGAAAAAATATAAGGTCTTCAAATTATTCAATAAGGAACTTAAAGTAGTTACACACTTTCAGATAAAGACACTATAGGTTTCACAGTGAAGAAAAATACAAATTTCAGCATCAAATCTTCCTAAACAAGCATAGACTTTGGTGTAATGAAAGCAGAATAAGAATAGCAAGAGAATAGATTATATCTTTTCATAATTCCAGAGTGTTGATTCACAAATAATTAATTATTCTTTGAAAATTATTTTTTAAAATCTGTTTTCTTTCTTCTCAGTTTTAGAAAATTTAATGAACACTTCAGTGATCTACTACTTACATATTTCACTCAGGAAAAAAAAAAAGGAATACCTTAGGGTTTTGAAGATGAGATTGACTGCTGGCATAAAGCTTGAACCACAAGTACAATATTGATCCCTTCTCAATTTCTTATTCCAGCCTCAGAAATAAGACAGGTTAGAGCTGAGAAGGCCTCCTATCTGCAGTCTAGTACAACACCTGGACAGCCTTTGTGGTAGAATTAAGGTTGCTTCACACAGAAAGCAATCCAGTGACAGGCACTCTCTACCATGCCCCCCTTGGGGTTATCGAAACCCTCAGTCTGACCTTTTGAACAAGCTTTCTCCATCTTCTTTCTGCCATTGCCATGCTCATCTGAACCTGCACGGATGTTAAACTAGAAGAAAAATAACCCTGTCTAAACTAACCCTGTCTAAGCCACTGACTCATTCAATATTTGTTTAGCTACTTTAAAGCTCCTGTTTGAGCCCCATAAAGAAAGCACTGGGAATGTGCAGCTCTCTCCAGGGACAGACACATGAACGTTCCTTTAGAAGGCACATGAACTTATACCCTGAGCAAGACTGTTATTCAGAAGATTGCATCACATATGGGGTCAAAAAAGGAGTTGTACAGTCGACCCAAAGCCCACATTTTACTGAAATAAGAGAAGATCCTGAAAATGGCCAGACCCCTTAGATTAGGAGGAAGCAAGTTCTGTAACAATTCATGATTTTTTAATAGGTAGGATTAATCTTTTGAAGTGTGTTTTTAAGTCAGGTAGTTAAAATTCACAGCAAAAAAATACTTTCTTATTCATATTTTTAATCAATTTGTAAGCAAACCCTAGATTTATAATGACGTCACTGCATCAGCTTATTTCTTGTGTTCAATGCATGCATCCTTCATAAAGAGGGTGCTATTTCAAAGTATGAAGCACATGAAAAAAAGGAGAAAAATGTGTTAATCACTGCTCCTCTTCCTCGCTTCCCCGCTGCTGTAGTAATACTAATGGTTTAAAGTCACTAGTTGAGGTGCCCTACTGCACTCAAAAACTGCAATCAGTCTGCTTCTGAAAGCAGTGGTGTCTTAATGAAAGTAAGACTATGACATCTTCCATATGATCTTGCTTATAAGTTAAATTTCAATTTTAAACCTCCCTCATCTGAAGCTAGAACATCTCAAACAAATAAGGTAAAAAATATTAAAAATGAGGCAACAGCAGATCCCTCATTTTTTTGCTTTTATTAAAAATTAACATATTAAAATGTATGTAAAATATATTCTAAAATAGCATTAAGTCAAACATTAAGAATTTGATTTTAAGACTGCCCAAGCAAATGTTTGATGTTTTAATAGGATTAAAGATAGGATATTCATGGTGCTCTAATCTTAGCATCCAATAATTTCTTGAACACCTATATCACACAAATTCTAATAAATTAAAATAATTTGTATTAATTTTTTCTTATATGACCAAGGACTTCATATCAGAATGAGTCTGAGTAATGTTCATTAACTATAAGGTGGTGAATAAAGTTCAAAATAATGTTTAGCTCTGTCTTCTGCATGTAAAAAATTCTGTCAAGGGAGAAAAATTACAAACCCCAGATGCACACCAACACAAACAAATGTAATGAAGAAATCTATATCATTGCCCATTATGTCTCACATCAATTTCAAGTCACTACTGATCATGAAAATGTGGGAAACACTAAAAGCAAAAAAGGATTTTTAGGAGCTGAAATAGCAGCCTCAAACATAAAAAAACTCAGATCTCAGAACCTGCAGCAACTGAGAAAAGTTTGGAGCTAGGAAAGATACAGTAGTATATAATAGTATAGCGAACAAGGACATGGAAAACAAAGGCCGAGTTTTTAGGTTTGGCTTGAATAAATCATAACACTGCAGAAAGTATATGCTTGACAAGATAGTAGAAGGTCTTAAGCTTAATAAGGGTATTGTGTATTGTTAACAGAGAATCATACAAATGACTATTGTTTGAAATAGGTGTACGTGTGCTATAATTGATTGGTTAAAACAACTGTCTGTAAGTTTCAGGAATATACTATTGGCTGAAAAGTCCTTAAGATGCTTTGTAACAGAGAAATTTGCAGCTACTGCGGCGGCTACAGTGGGCTACTGGGGGCTGCTGCTGCTGCTGCTGCTGGCTGCTACATGAGTGCTGTGAGCTGCTGCTTTACCTTTGCCTCTGTGATGAGACTGATGCTTCATTAAAGAGAATAACTACCACAGCAGTCCAGTTCCTGCCGGTGTCGCCACACAAATATGGCAGTGAATGGCAGTACTGTGGAAATGATGAGATGTAAAACAGTGTGTTTAGGGAAGGTTTCTCCCAAAAGTGCTAATTTTACATATTGGTTGGTTTTGGTTGGTTGTTTTTATTTGTTGGGTTTTTTTTTGTTTTTTTTTTTTTTTTTGTGAACTGGCATCCAAATATACACACACACTCTTCCCTTCCTGTGTGATTTGGGTGGAGTAAAGGAGGAAAACCACAAGAGAAATACAGGAGTGGAAGGACAAATGCAGCCTTCAACCATGGAATTTGAAGTGTAACACAGCACAGAGCAAGTGGCAGAAAAGATTTTACATGGAGATTTGCTGTTTCTCTGGAGTCTGTTATACTTTTTCTCCTATAAACCCTCTAAACAATACATTAATGAAGCCAGGTTAATCACTGTTTTTTGCAATATTTAAACTATATTAAGGAACTCTGCATAAAAATCTATAATGTTTTTCTATCCCACCTGTATCTTTACAGTGTTTTATTTCTTATCAAGGTCCTAAATGAATTGTTATATATCTGCCAAGAAAAAGGGAGCATATGACTTGAATTATGTCAAATTAATTTTGATAGAATAACCTATATTATACATAGAAATAAGTAGTTAGTGAAATCTAATATAAATACTAAATATATATCTGTCATCAGAAAAAAATAATTCCATCTCAGTTCCTCCATTAAGGAGGCAGAAGGGTAAGGGGGGAAAAGCCATTATACATGTCCTGGTTTAGAGACAGGTATCTGCCAGGGGAAAACTGGAGTTTTCCCTGGAATGGAGAATGTAATCCCCCTTCTTTCTGAATTACTATAATTTTGCAATTAAGGGCTTTCAGGCAAAGATTTGGGAATAGGAATAGCAGTTCTTTACTAGGAATATTAAAATAAACAAATGTAGTAGTACAGAAAAAAAAACAAGCAAACAAAACAAACAGGGAAAA
>VZUI01028381.1:0-46057 GCA_013401135.1 Cettia cetti
AAGGCTGACCAGGAAGAATTTATTTAAATTGGATGTTGGTGCAAATAACTTCCACAAAAAAAAAAAAAAACAAAAAAAACAAAAAAAACAAACAAAACAAACAAAAAAAAAAAAACAAAAAAAACAAACAAAACAAACAAAAAAAAAAAACAAAAACAAAAAAACAAAAAAAAAACAAACAAAAAAAAAAACAAAAACAAAACAACAAAAGAAAACTTACCTGGGCTCAGGTTTCTCTAGAAATTCTGTTCTGGTTCAGAAGTGCTCAGTTCACAAACACTTCAGCAAATCTCTAATGATTAATGGCTTTCCTTGGCTTATATAGAGCAGATGTGTCCTTGCAGTTGTGATCAAATCTTCCTTTGAGTTTCAGGATTCATTGAAGCCAGAAAGGTATCTAATACAGTAGGGGGGAAAGGAGACTTTCCACTGATATTGTGTGCAAGAACTTTCCCCCACAGTTCCCCTCCCAATGGGTTAAAACTCAAAGCAGAAGCAAAGGTGTCATTGGTCTAATCCTGTCTTACAGCAACTTCACGCTTTGATCTCATTAGCAAAAGCCCTGGCCTAACAACAAGTGCCATGCTGGCACATCAGTCCCTGGACAGGACACTGACAGCTTGCATTTTGTGCTACAGTAGCAACCAGCTGAGGCAGCATCTGCCTGTGATCATGGTGCTCTAAGAGGCAGTTTATTCCTCTCTTAAACCCTCCTAGCCCCCATATCTAGACTAGGGAAAATCCCAGTATCTCTCACTGTATGATAGCCAATACTAAATACTGACGATTAATAGTTTCACTCCTACCTAGACTTCTGCCTTTCTTCTGCATGCTGTAGGTGGCATAGCCTTCTTTTCATGACACTGAAGCTCAGGGGTGAGACTTCAGCTTGCATTTTAGCTGATTTCCAAGATTAAGCATGGAGACCTTCATTTGGTTTCACACATATAAACACCTTCAAGTTTGCTGTGCAAAGTTTAAGAATAGCACTTTCACATTTTGTTCAGAATTTGTGCCTTTCTACTAACACAAGGTTATATTTGTCCACATGCTCTGTATAGGGTTGAGGTGGACCCAACAGGCCTAACTCTCTCTAGTCTAGCAGACTAGACCCTCCCTAAAATCCAGCAGCACAGTCCAAAGCAAGAAGAGACTGCTATGCCGTTGACTTAAAAGGCATTGCTCCTAAAGGGACAGAAGTCTGGAATTGCTACTGTGTAAAGACTAATTTATTGTATTGTAGTGGTAATCACACAGGAATTAGTACTTTAGTGAACAGTACTCACACTTGCATTAAGAGTTAAACCGCATGATCCTCTTCCATTCCTTCCACCTCTCAGTAATGATCCAACACAGTACTGTGAAGGGAAAATATCAGGTTATTCTGTGAAATTTTGAAATACAGAATCATTCTCATGAGCTGGAATGAAGTGAAAGTTGAAGATTATGTAGGATCAATTCAATGAGCCATAGCAAAATTACCTGCCCAGTAATTTTATTGCCATCCCTTATCATTCTCTTCTGCTTCAGCATGCCCCACTTGCTCACTTAAAAAAAAAAAAAAAAAAAAAAAAAAAAAAAAAAAAGTCTGTGACATTTTTGCAGAGCTAAGGAGGGTAGAAGACAGTCTGGACATGATCAATTTGGATGCTGAAGAGCCAAAATAATAAAACTAGCAGATGCTTAGACAGCAATATCTGTATGGCTGTATTGCAAAGGGGGCATTTCTTCCTGTCCTGCCCCCCAGTGCTTCACTGACTTTAAGGGCACCAAGGCCACATGGAACCAGCTGTGCAATCCCCTGTCACCAGCAACGGGTATCAGCAGCTGGGGGAATGTTCCTGACACCTGGGACAGGCCTCCCAGCCAAGCTTCTCTGGATCCACAGTGCCACAGACAGCACAGTGCCATGGCTCTGCTCCAACCCAGGCCCACCACACAGCTGGCCAAGCCCCAGCAGCTGGGCAGCCAAAGCACAGACAGAACGGGGAGATGGGGTCTGGGAGCATCATCCTTGTCCTGACAGCCTTTGACTAGACAGGGCTGGTTACAGCAGCTGAAGATCTGATCCGCAACACACAGATCCAGCATGAAAAATATAAAAATGGAAAGCATCCTGTACTAGGGGAACATCTGTTTAGGCGGTGAAAACCCCGTGGAGTGCATCATTCTGGGTGAATCAGCACAGCTGAGACAGCTGTTCAGCTGCCCGAGTGGCTGATTTAATTTCTTCCCAGCTTAGCTTTGTGTCATCACTGAGATTTATTATCCGTGGCACTACACAATTCCAGGAGGTGAGGTTATCAGGAAGTACTTGGCTCCCCAGCTCTGTTACTGGGCTTTGCACTACATAAATTACAAGGTGTGCACTGCCTAGCAGATAAGCAGAACCTCTGTTTTGCCTTGTGTTCTGAATTGACATTCCTTACTGCATCTCCATGTTGGTACTGATAGCACTGAACAAGATTGAGATTCTTCACTGGCGTAAATTGACGTTGTTCTGTCAAAATCGGGGATGCAGTGTGGATTTGCCCTCACTAAGCATCTGGCCCATCTTCAGAACCCTCTGGATGAAAACTGTTGGGTTCCAGGAACCTGATGGTCTCACATTCTCTGTAATTGGGCTGACACTGCTTGGATTGTCTTGGCCCTTCTGCAGTCACTGTAAAAGGGCAGAACAAATCTTGTTCTTTGGATCCCTCCTCTGATGAAACAGAACCGTGGCCAGCTGACACAAGATGAGTATTAACAGCTTTATCAAGCTTATGAAAATGAGTCCAGGAGGAAGAAAAGACCTAGTCCCTGCAGACTTAAGGTGAGTTCTGGAGGACCCTATTGCATCTGCTGCTGTCCTGAGGCTATGCCATTCCAGCGCTGCTCAGGCAGAGTATATAACTAAAATTCTATTTTTTTTTTCTCTGTCTAGGCAAGGCAATGGTCCCCAAATTGGTTTCCTTACTGATACAATGCCAAGAATTGTGCCAAGACCATGAACAGGTCACTTGGCTGATATTGCTCTTTGTTACACATATCAGAAATTTATCAGCAAATTAAAGCAGAAATGTGCTCAAAGAAAGTAATTCAGAGGGGAAAACCCCTGGTTTTTGCTACAACTCAGAGCACCTGAACACTTCAGCGTATCATCTTTGACTAAAATGTCTGTTTTCTCTTTATTTCTGGGCAAAGAAATATTAAAAATACTTCCATATATAGTAGACACTTCAGAGGTACTGAAATATTGCAAAAACTCCAATTTTTTGTCAAAGCTGAAAGTTAAGAAGCAAAATTTTGATAGGCTCCACCTGGATAAACCTAGATAAAAAAGAAACCTGTGCCATTGCTTTCTTACTCATACCTCAGCAATAGCCATTTTATGACCATGGATACAGAACTCAGATATAAGCCAGGACTCAAAGAAGGCATGAATCTAGTCCAGCATATAAATCCCAGCACCTTGAAAGACAGACATGAATAAACATTTTTCTCCTTATGGCCTTTCCTGTAGTTGTAACCCCAGCTCTTGTTAGAGCTGACTACTACAAAAGAGGTCCTCATCTTCTTCAGAAAATACTACTTCCCAATTCTGTAATTAATTGATTTCAACTAGTACCAGTTTATTGGTGCCTTGAGACATAGAAAAGACAGAAATATGCTGCTCTTGAAGAGACTGGTCATCGATTGAATGACACTGAATTCTCCAGGAAATGGAACGGTGAATTTTTTTTTAACACCCTGGGGATGACAAAGAAATCAGCTGACCCTAATCCTGATGTCCTTTTTCAAGCAGAACTCATTTCTTGGCAACATTATCAGACTCAGTGTTAAACAAATGCTAAGTTTAAATTGAATAAAAAGATCAGGTTGTCAGCTCATAACAATGAGTTGCTAAGTCTTGGCATACAATAAAATCCAAATTAATGGAAAATGATAAAAAGCCCATAGGACAAATATCTATCAAACTGACACACTGTATTGCAAAGTATAGTTTACCTTATCTGTGCTGCTTAACGTGGTTTGAGTAATGTGACTGCTCAGCCTGAGGGGCAGATCTGTAGCCCCTCACCTCACCTCCATCCTAGCACTTTGCTCTGCTATTCCTGACAGCAACACTTAGGATATTTATACTTGCTTGCATCATTACCTTAAGATCAACACCTGAAGTCCAGGAATGAGACAAAGTTTACCACAGTGTTTATTTTCATCTCCTGTAAGGATCTTATCTTCCCAAAATTTTGCATTGCTGCTCAGCAAGCAAGGCAGGACGTAACAAGTAACTGTGACAACAGCACAAATATGTTACTGATATGCCACTCAGTTGTTATCTTATTATGCCTTATTTCCAAAATAAAAATTGACTGGTTACAAATCACAAAATCTGTAGAAGATATTTGAATCACAGTGGGGAGAAAGGAATTATTCTCTGAACTGTAGCTTTTAAATGTAACTTTATTAAATTTAGTATTTGAATACTTTTCCCATTGGTAAAGATCTTTTATCCATTAATGCTGGAAAACAGCCTTTCATGGGATTCATTCCAAGTCAAATTTAGAGAGAAGCAGGGATAGTGTGTTCACAGACACATATGTGCAATTAAACGAGAACATGCTCTCATAACAAAGAGCCAACTCAATTACCTCCCAAGTATAAAGCTTACAAAGAAGATGTGAACTTTATTCCAGAAAGTTTACCCAGCAAACATAAGAGAAAGAATGTGGAAGAAATTTATGTGAAAGCAAATACTTCATACCTTATAAAATCCCCACTGGCTGATTGCAAGAAGTCTTGGAAATGCCAATTAGTCAGGTGTCTCTTTGTCCTTTTTAATTTTCCTGCCCTTATTAAATCAATATCTCAGACAACTTAATGGCTCCCCAAAGTCTAGGTCAAACAGAGAGGCAAGAAGAGGTGGAATGAAAGGCTGTGCTTAATTTTGTGCCATGATCTAACTGTGGGTGAGGAGAGAAGGAATAATTTAGCCTGATTAAATAACTAAATATACAGTGCCTTGAAAGGAAAATTGGCCTTCACTCACAGAACTATGGAGATAATCCCTGACCAAAAACCATTACCACTGCTGGTTGCAAAGTTGTGATAAATTCTTTTCAGAGGCCTTTCATATTTTTTCTGCCCTGCACAAAGTGACTTTTATCTCCTCTCTGACAGCACCTCTCTGTGAAGGAGAAGCTCAAGACGGGGTCTGAGCCCTAACTGCACCCAAAGAACCCCCACCTTCATGGGCTATACAAGACTCCATTGCTCCCGAGTTTGCCTCAGCCCTTTACTGCAGGTGTGCAAAATCTGGTCATGGCACATGGAGGAGAGCAGTCACCATAGACTTCTGTCAGGTTCAGGACACTTGGGAATTTGGAATGTCATAGTGTGGAATACCATACATGAGAGGGAAAATTGAATTGGTGGAGCAAAACCACTGACTGAAGAGACTAAAAATGAGAAGGACCAATCATATCCATAGCAAAGCTTGCAAGGACATAGCCCGAGATGCAAAAGCTGATGCAATTCCACCAACCTTGAGAGAGGTACCCACCATTTGCATCAGCTGGAGACCTGGCTAAGGAGGTGTATTCCAATCTACTACTTTTTGAAATGATGGTTGCGTCAAGGTAAGAACCGAACTATCTATTGAATGTTCTGTTTTCATCCCTCATGATTTGATAGGACTTTGGAGCAACAAGTCGCTTAAATGAAACACTTCAGCTTGATATCTAAAGAGGGGATGAGATAATTACAGCCTAATCCTACTAAATCCTCTCTTCCCATCCCCTCAAGACTGCTTACATTCTTGCTAAGAAAGCAAGCCTTCCCCAACTCAAAGATTGGACTCGTAGGAAGAACTATTTCATAAAAAGCAGTGTAAATATTAAAATTAACTCCATGCATTTATGGGAACCCAGATTAGATTTAAATGTGTCTCAGTAACATCTGTATGATATGAAAATGTTTAGAGGTCCCAGGGAGAACAAGAAGTGGGAGTATACTAAATAATGAACTTGCATCTTAACACTTGCTATTGACTAAAAGTAAGAGGGAAAGCAGAGGCCACACTGTGGTAAAAACGCAGAGAAGGGCAAAAAATACACAAAATTTTACCCTTGATTTTGGAGATTAGTCAATAGCTGAGCCAGAGCACAGATCAGGGTAGGACAGGAGGAGAATTACTATAGTTTTGCACATGTCTTTGCCTGGATAACATGAGGAATGACACCACTAGACACAAGAGAGAATGTTATTCTCATAATGCTTCTCAAGTACAAATAAGTAGAGTCATCTTCAGCTTGAAAATTAATAAAATAAGATGCAAAGTGATCACAGCAGGGTTTTGAAACACTAATTAAATTATTTAAAGTGCAAGCCACGAAAACAGCATCAGGTTTTCAAAGAAGCCCAGGTGCAGAGCTTTTGCTGTGTTGGTGTCTTCACCTACTGGTAACACAAACTGTAAGAAGTATTAATTAAGAATACTTTAATTTGAGATTGATAAGAAACAGTTCTTCCTTCTCCCTAGCTGCTTCTCTTTCACAATGAAAAGTGGATGTTGATAAGAAGAATGATTTTATTAGGCTGACTACAATGGTTTGTTCAATGGTTTGGACAACTAACTTCTTAAATTATTGAAGTGAAAAATTAGCACTGGAAATCAAACTGAAAAACCCAAATACTTCACTTAAAAAACAGTAACATAATGTATTTGTTTGAGTGAGTAGAAATTGCTTTCTTGGATCTACACAGTTATCAAAGCAGAGTACTCTGTAATGCAAATCCCAGTTTTTCATTAAGAACATTAAAAAATGGGGAATTTTCTCCATGTTTGAGTGAGCAATCACATTTTGTTCAAAAGAGAGTACCAAAATAATTCTTGCCGTCATTTTCAACTCCATGCCTTAAGTCTGACTTCTTTGTTCTCTGAAAAGCAGGGTAGCAAATGAACTTGATCAACAGTTTTCAATGGGTGCATGTGGCCAGTTCATGTTTAATATAATTCTCTCACCTCTAGCTCTAGATTTGGTCTGTACACCTCTTGATACCTCACATGCTGATGACATGGACCAGGCAAGGTAACACAGATTTTAATGAGAAACCATCAAAAGTGTTTGTATTCCACATTTGGCCAAATCAATTAACATTTAGGATCTCACAAGAGAAAAACTGTTACTTCTTTTCTAATATCTTTGCCTATCACAACTTTAATGCATGTGGCATGCTGAAAATGATAGTAATTTCAGTGCCTAGGGAGTTTCAGCTGCCAAGATAAAAACCCACACCTGCACAATCCTGAAAAAGGGAGGCTGCACACCTTGGGGGGATTCATGTCCATGGTAGAGTTTCCTGGATCAGGGCCATTGTTTATTTTATACCCATGGACTGAAAAATCCTGGATTCTTCTGCTTCACCTTCTATGAGTTGCAGGAGTGGATGAGTCATTTTACCTCATACCTAACATGTCATTTCCCATCATCTATTGAGTATGCAACCACAAGAAGATGAAGCAAAACCACAGCTATTTCTTATCTCACAACTCTGTTTATTTTGAGCTAATCAGTCATACTGACATATGTTTGGCCCTAATCCTGATTTTGTTAATAAGCCATTTGTGTAAATCTGTTCTGTGCAAGACCATGCCATACTGCACCCTGAAGACTAATGAATGCATTTTGGAAGCCAGCAATACTTTAGGATAAGTCCCCACTGAAACTCCACTAATCTTACAATAAATGTTGTCTGTGAATGAGCTCATGAACCTCCAGAAGACCAACTTTATCTCTGGGGTCGAAGTCATACAGTGGGCAAGTTTCCAAATAGGAAAACAAAGCAACCTCCTTACTCCCCGCACTCTTCCCCCAGTGTCTGCTGTTGCTTAAAAAAATGGTTCACTCTTTGATATGTGCCTTTGAAAATGCTGTGGTTATTTAATGATTCTGTTTCTTGTCTCATGGTAGTTCTCCTAGATCCTTGCTACAACAATGGTTCATATTTCTGAAGGCCAGAGCAAGCCAGAATGATCATCTGGTCTGGCCTCTTGCATAACACGCAACACAGAATTTCACCCTCTGATCTCTGAATCAAACCTTGTACCTTGTGGGACTTTTTTTTTACTCCAAGCACAGGAGAATTTATCACATCCTTGGTTATCCATTCCAGACGTACGTTGCCTTCATGGTTAGGACATTTGCAATTTGAATTTTTCTGGTTTTCCACCTTTCAAATCTTCTGTCCCGCTGTGGTCAAGGCGCAATGAGGTCTCTTTAGTATCCTTCATGCTATGCAAAACTTCAGGCTGAGATCCAGAAGGCCTCTCTGTCTCCTACTCAGATAAACACACCACCTGGAGCTGCTCGTGTCCTCAGCTGCCAGAAGTAGATTTAACACCAAATTTTCTCTGACAACTCCTCTCTGAAATCTATTCAGGTTCTCAGCCTAAGAATGGGGGCAGAAGCCAGTGCACCAGGCAATAGAACTGGGCAGGGTGGAACACTTTTGCTTCTGAGCAGTTCTACTTGGACACAGCCCAGCCCTGTCTCAGTGGGCTGGTCCCACTGCCACATCAGGCCACTCTGATCACTCACCTCCCTGGTTGTACCTTGTTACCACTTCCCAGGACACACTACTTCCTCACCCACTCTGCAGTGTTTATTCCTCGTTTGCCTAATCTCTCATTCCTCCTCTTAAAAAGCATGGTTTTTCACTGCTGGGCTTCCTGGATAGCACTGGTTATGCCACTTTGACTTTGGCTATGTATTTCCCCAGGAAATGCCACTTCACCTGGGAGCTTAGTATGTTCCCTGTTACAATAGTATATCCTCTGTTACGAAAGAAAGCTTATAGTAATGAATCCTTATTTCTGACAACTTCCTTATGTCCTTATTTCTGTTATTTCCTTATGTCCATTGAGATGCTCCAGCTGGAAATCAGAGTCCAAAGACAGACTTCTCAAAAAGTCCATATTGACTGCTCCACAGGCTCCCATAGTCACTGGGGCGTGAGCTTCACAGGCACGTTTCACAGGGGAGGCACAGGGGTGGCTGTGCCAAAGCTATAGCACATCAGCAGAGACTGTTTTCATATCTAGACATTTGCTTTTCTTTCATCCTGCAGTGTCATGTAGGAGGCTCCTTATTTGTGAATGCACAAATAAGCATTATCTGTGAAAACTGGGAGCAGTGAAGTCTGGTTTTCTTCCATCCTGCTTGCCTGTGTACCCACAGTAATCCCACAAAGTGTCACAGGGATTCAGCTGGTCCTGCACCCTCTCCTCCAGAGGAGGAGCACTGGGAGAGTCTCTTGCTCCACATCAGATGTCTGCTTTCCAGATAATCCCAGGACCTCAGCAATGCTGAGTTCTTTATCCTTCAGATGCTTTGGCTGAAATAAGTCAACCACTTCAAAAGTTTCTGAGAGGAGGAGGAATGACACACAGGCAGGCAGACACTCATGCAGATGGACAGTCACAGGCTAAAAAGGAAAGGAGATAAATAATTTGTGAGTTTGCTCTCAGTCACTTTACCAACCTTTTCTCCTCTGCTTTACAGTTGCTGGCTGCTCACCCTTGATGCACATTGAGACAAACCCTACCAGCTTTTTTATCCTTCTGGTAGTCACTGTTCTAGAAAGATTTCTTTTCCTGGTAAGTTCACATAACAGGAAACACTGAGAAAAGCTACAAAAAAAAAAAAAAAAAAATTACTTAGTGTACCCAGGCTCCATCTGTTGCTCTCAACAAGTCCTAGGAAAGTACTTAATTTTCTCTAAAAGACCACTGAAATCTGTGAGAGTTGTCTGAAGCAGCTACAACCTGTGAGTCTGCAACCCAGAAAGCATCCCAAAAACTTTATTTGGGACCATGCTAAATTAAGCACAGCCTCAGAGTTGCTGCATCTGAAAATCAGTGCAGAAAGCCCCAGGGTGCCACTGAGAGGCCTCCACTCAGTGGGAAGGGGACAGCTATGTCAGCCTAGGAAGAGCTTCACCTTAACTTGCTTGCTACTAGATGGCTGCCTGGACAATGGTTTTCCAGAGTGTGGATGTGGCCAAACATCTCACAGTCACACCAGTCTGGGCTGAGATCCCCCCATCTCTCTTTCTCCCTGAGGCAGAAGTGCTCTGGCAACACCAGGGTAGCAAGACCCTGTAGCAGGAGGCAGACAAACAACAGGTGCCAGGTTTGTTTTACAGGGATTGTTAGTGCAGTTAAAACACCACCAGCAAAAAACAGGCTGCACACCCAGAGTACAAGGCCTCCTCTATCAGCCCAGTGTGAATTTGCTGCTCTCATGGGAAAAATCAAAGGGCCCAGGGCAGCAGACAGTCTGTTAGCAAGCTACAGAAATAGTGAGTGGCTGATGTCTAGAGTCAGGAAAGGAAATTCCTGTCCGTGTTTGGAAGAGCCACACACAAACACACACAAATAAGAAACAGGAAGGCATGTGCTGCTGAAGTCTTTGATAGCAGCCCAAGGGAAATGCTGTAATTTGGTAGAAGCAGCAAAGCAGGCTTCTACTTAGACATAACCTGTCAGGCCTACTGAGGATGGTGCCCTGACAGATGAATCTTAGAGAAACTGATCCAGTACAGTAGCACAGAACTGCCTCCAACAGCAAATGTAGGGGGCAAGGTCTGGGGAGAGACCCCAGACACATTAAACAGCTCGAGATCTCCTATGGGAGAAGCAGAAAGTTGCAGGTTGTCACAATGGCTGAGAGAGATACATATTTGGAGCTGTTACAGCTTCTATTTCTTAGCCTGAGAGCCCATCTGTGTTCAAATGCATTCATCTCTCTCAGAAGGGGACTGGGTGCATACCCATAAGACTCTAGAAAATTCCTGGCCCGGACATATTTATAACATCATAATGACCTCTAGAAGTGCCAGGTTTTGGTGAGTATTATGTAATGTGGTTCTAACCACAAACTTTATTTTTCTGCCATGATGAGAACCATATTCTCTTATACAAAAAAAATTAAAAATGAGAAGGGTCAAGGGTCTGCAAATCATATTGACCTGGTTCTCTAATCAATAACAATATAAAGTAGAGTTTTCTTTGCCTTTTTCTTTCCCCCAAAGATATTTGCTACTAGACTGAAGGGCATCCTGCTCCATTTAGCAAAGACCAGAACAGATTCACAAAGACTTGCCAGGCCTCAGACATTATGTGATCTGAATGCAATTTCTCCACCCAGTCAACAAACACTCTATGTTTATTAATTTCATAAGAGGCTAGTGGAGATGCAGGGAGGGAGGGAGGAGGAAGGAAAGGAGGGAGAGGAGGAAATGCTCTTTGATCAAGCAGAATGCCAGAGTTCAGAAATTGTTGCTAGCACAGTGTACTGAAACTAGAGCCTGGCAATCTCTCTATTTCACAGCAAAACTTACCCTAGGACTGGAAAACAAGGTTTCTGTTCCACTGGGCTGGCACACAGTGTACAACACAGGCAGGAAGTGAAGAAGAATTTACCCATGAAGGGTCAGGGGAATGTAAATGGAAGTGATTTTCTTTTACAAAATAAGAGAGCTGGGACTATAACTCTGCCCCTGCACATCACTGGGTTATTCTGCTGCCACACTCAAGCCACAGCAAACCCTTCTGGTTGCCTGGACCACTGTGGCAGGCCCCTCCCACAGACAAGCCTCATTGGAGAGGGCAGCTGTGAGCAAAACTCATGGACTGGTGTCAGTTGGGACCCTGGACGCACAAAGTATGGCCAGCACTCTCAGAATTCCACCTCAGCAGTGGTGTCCACAGCTCTTGGGAAAATTAGGGAGTGTCTGAGTGGATCCTAGAGGAAAATAAAGGACAGGAGATAAAGACTGCAACCCTCATAGCAATTCATAGTCTCCATATACTTTTTCTTCACTGGTCTCAAATGAAAGAGTGTCTGTGAGCAGATCAAAGGCTATGTAGCTTGGACCAATGAGCTCTGTGCATCCAAGCAGCCTTGCTGTAAGAATTTCTCTTGTACCTGGTGTCTCACCCTCTTCCAAGATCCACAGCTGAGCCTCATTTCAAACTTTTGACAGGGGGTGTAAAATCAGTGTTTGCTCCTTAAATCTCCTTTCTTGGCCAAAGGATTGCTTATTACAGCTCTCCTTCCTTACCTTGCATCCTGATAACTGCCTTCTTGGTCTGCATTTGAAATGTCTGTAAGGAGCCAGCAGTGTTCCCACCTAAACAGAAGAGACTGGGAAGAAGATGTGCATGTACTTCATCCACCTATATACATGTTAATATTGCAAGTTGTGCTTAGTTCAGTCTATCCCACCATTTGCCTCTCACATAAAAGGGGCTTTTTGCTTTTGTTCAAGACAAGTATTTGCTTTAGAATGTGAGTTACTGAGTGAAAACATCATAGCCTACACTATGCAGGAGAAGAGGCTAATGAATCTATCCAATTCTCTCTTTTCACCTTATATTTGCTAGATCCTGCACATCTGGTTACTCTATACAGAATAAAGGAGAAAGATTTCAGGTAGCTCAGCTAGCAAAAAATCCTTAGTAGTTTTTGTCCTGATAAAAATACCATCACATTATATGTGCATGACACAAAAGGTGTCTGTAAATGATAGTTGGTGTAGGACAGCATTCCCCTCCAAGTTTTCTCTCTGGGATTCCGACTGGGAAGCTAATGCCATGGTTGCACTCTTCATTGATGAAGAGTTACACAAAAGGGATTTCAAATACCATGAACCATGAACCACCTCCTTGGAACATATTCCTAGGAGCAGATGGCTTACACTGCTTGCCAAAACTTTTGTCCAGCATGGAGAGCATTCAGTGGATGCTAAAAATTAATACGTGACTTTTTTTCCTGCAGCCAAGGAGTTTGCTATGAATTTCTACACTGAACAGCTTTCCTCTCAGTTGTAAGATATATGAGGTCACCAGAACATTAAATACTGAGCCCAGGAAAACTGAATTTTTTGTTGGTGCATCATGCTTCTTACTTGTCAATTCTGCTCATGTAGGTGACAGTGACTATTGAACAATTTCAAGACTATGCAGTCACAGATAAATTGAAAGCTTATAGAAATCTGGCAGAAGCCTCTTCCTGATGCCTTGGGCCCCTATCACACCCTATTAATATGCACACTCTTTGGAAGATTCAAAGTCAGCTAGTAAAGAGAAAGCAAGAATGCACCTGGATAAAGAACCATAATCTGTTTATTTTCTTCTTTCTGTCCTTGCATCATATTCATTTCTTAATGGGTAAAAAATTTTTGCAGTCCCTTAAATTCCACAGCCTGTTTCTTAACTTTGTTTTAACTATATGGTGCAGCCAGGTGGTGAACCAATAGCATTTTTCACCTTGGTTGACACAATTAAACACTATGATTTTCAACCACCAAGAGAAGTTGGCTGGTTGAGTAAGAGCAGTTTGACAACTGAGATATTTGTGTACAGCCAAAATGAGATAGTGCCCTATATTTTAAACAGTTCAAGTCAGAGGAGAAAAATGTAAAATTGGTTCCTAGATAATAATGCCTAATCTTTGTTTTTATGGCACATTGCTGTGCAATTAAGGTTGGCTCATAAAAGCTGTGCATAAGCACACTCAAATTGCTGAATAACCTCATAGATGGCAGGAAGGAAAATAAATACTCTACTGTTTATACTTTCTGAAATAAAGTCTTTGAGATAAACAGTGTGTCAGGCTGACAGGTGTGACTTCTTTAGCCTTTGCCTGATGAATTTTTCATTCACAGCTGAGACTGATAGCCTAGAACTGTTGATGGAAAAACCCCACTGTTCAGATTTTGATGGGAATATGAATGTCTGGGTTTTAGAAGGGTCTGACTTGTGTGCAAAGAATTACAGACGCTCTGTTGTGTAGGCATGGCGGGAGGACGAGGCCTCAGCTATGCAGGACTGGTGTCTCATCAAGGTATGCAATGTAAGAGTATGGAATTTTCTAGTAAGATGATCAGATGCTTCTTCACCATGATACCTGAAAAGCAGAAAGGTTCTTCACAGGCTTCTTCTTAATTCTTCTTTAAAATCCCAAAGAGTCATACTGCCACACCATTCTTGATTTCAGCAGGTTCTTCACTTACCAGTGTCCAGTTCTTTGTGGAATTGCTGCTTGTAAGCAAATGACAGAAGTTTTAATAACATCTTCCTCTGGATGATTGGGCTTGATTTGTCCAGGTTTTAGCTTGGGTCAGCATGGGTCCAAGGAGGACTGAAGCATGGATGGAGAAACATGTAATTGTGTTGAACACAATTAGGAGAAAGAGATGAGCAAGGATCATCTGTACAAGCAATTTCACATTGTTGCAGAAAGACTGCAATCTCCAGGCTAACCAAATGTGAAAAAAGGCTTGCTGAGCCCATGCCAGTATGTGGAAATTCCAAGAACAACAAGCTAATCCAATAAGATCCAATAAGACATTGAGATTGAGAAGTAGAGAGACAAATTGTGTTCATACTCCATGAAAATACAGAGCAATTGTAAGCCCTATAAACTCCCCAAGATTATTTTTCCTGTCCAAGAAAATCACTTCTGTCTCATATGGCTTGAATTTAAACCAACTAGCTCAAATCCTCGCCCTTTACTCAATCACTGAGAAAATAAAGAGAAAGCAGGATCAAAGTTCAAAGCGAAGCAGAGAGGCAGCACATGGAGCTGGGCATAGGGGTGGCATGCCAGGCAGACCCAGACACTGCCCCACCACTCCCACATGGGGCTGGGGCCAGATGGGGTTTGTTACCTTGAAAAGCTGTAACAGCAGGAACCAAAGGGGCACCCCCTCCCCTGCCTGGGGTTTCTGAAGGGCCGTCACACTTCAGAGGACTTGTCAGTGGCCAGTGGCCCCATGCGGATGCACGACAGCTCCAAATGTCATTTCTGTATTGACAAGCATCTGCAAGTGTTTGGGAAGAGGAGGAGGGATATGTGTAACCCTTCGCTGCTTCTCTTACACAAAATATTCTACTGCATATTAGCAGTCTTTCCAGCTGCTTCAGGCATAGATATTTTCAAGTTTTTCAGGGTAATTATCTGCAGAGTCCTTTTCCCCCCCTCTCAAACAGCTGATTTATACGGTGATGGCAAGTCTGTACTCCATCTGGTCACCTAGAATTGAAGGAGAGATGAAAACTGACTCTAAAATCTTTATCATTTTTTTTAGGTGGTAAGTTACAAATATTGCTGAGGAAAGGCAAAAAGATTGGAAAGCTCTGAGCATGCCTTAAATGTAAAACAATGGGAAAATCAGGGCTAGGCTATGACTAAATTGCATGGGAGTCTAGACCACACACACACAAAAAATGCATAAGTCAGTTCAGAGCTCAAGACCAAGCATGGGTTTTTTCATCCCCACAGATGATAAGTGGGAGGATCAATTCTCCCCCAGAAGTTCATTTTCACTTATAAGAGTGACTTTGTAAAAAACCGTCTTCCCCTGAGTATTCAGTACCTACCATGCTTACTCCAGCAACCATATGTGCATTAATTTTTGCTATTGTTAGCACTGAACAGCCAATGGAATCATGACAGTCAATTCCAAAATGCAAACAAAAGGGGTTTGCAAACAAGAAAAGACTGTGACCAGTAGAGTCCTTGCTGTCAGTGGTAATGCTCTGCCAACACGACTGGCAGCAACAGCAGTGAGTGTAGGGAATGAAACAGAAATCCTCTACCCTTCTCCATTTACCACATTTAATCCAGCCTTGGCAATGCCCTGTAAACACAGAACTCCACATTGCTATTTTTTTTTCCAAAAGACCTGCTGTTCTGTCCACAACACAGCACAATTAGTATAAAGCACTTCTGGAAGGGTATAAGTTTTCTCTTTTTCTTTTTTTTAAAGACTGAGCTCTCTTTTCTTCTGGCTACCTGAACTTTTCCTCAAGATTTAACTGCACAATATCTCCTTTGATGTGTTTGGTCATTTCCTTAAAAAAAATCAATTAAAAATAACCAGGAGGAAAGAGAGATGGTGTGTCTCTACAAAGCTATTTGTGTCAGATATCCTATGTCATCAATTTATGTGAGTGGAATAGTCAAATGAAAAGGGTGAAGTTCAGCTTAGAGGCCCATGCCAAAAGGAAATGGAATCACGGTGATAGTTTGAGAAAACATAAAGAGATGCAGAGACAGGAAGAGCAGAATGACATCCTTGTTTTGCTTTGCAGAGCCAGGGAGCACCAGCTGAGCAGGGTGGGGGGAGATGAGCTCCCAGTTGGGCAAGAGGCACTGCATGGCTGGCAGTTTCCTGCAGCCGGGAGGGTGTTCCTAGAACATCTGAAAGGAAAACTTGGCAAATAATATGGGAGCTGGATGCTAAGGGAGAAAGGCTGAGGATTAAAAATGATCACTTTCCAGAAATAAAAACGAAAGCCAGCCACCAATTTCTCCCTTGCATAACAGAAGATGTGGGGTTACCAGTATATATCAGCAGTATGATAAACTAACTCACTCCCTCCCTCACTCACTTCCCCATTCATGTTAGCTTGCACTGGCTTCTTCACTGTTTATCAGAAGGAAAAGGCAGGACTTTTGTTTACAGAGTGATATAAATAACAAAGCCTGAACCAAGGAGCATGATGCCCCAGCTCTGCACCAATGGCAAAAGCAGCTGGCTGTCAGGCATACTCCCCTATCTGCTGGCAGCACAGCGATCCAGCACTGTGCTACCCAAGGCTGCAGCCACCCGCTGCTGGTGCAGGCACAGAACATGACCTTTTCCTCCATAAATAACAGTACTCCATCCAAGTGTCATTATTAAATTCTTTCATGTGTGATGCAAGCCATTCCCAGGAATAAATAGTCTGATGCATGATTGTGCAGGGTGGTTTTATTGGGAGACAGTTAAAGAAAACACTGCCCACACCAGATTAGTCCTGGACAAATCAGAAAAAACTATGAAATAGCATACACATTTTTCAAGTGCTGCATTAAACACACTTCAAAATCCCAATATCTATTTGTATTCTTTTATCTGTTGCTGCATAATCCCTAGCCTTAGGTTCCAGCAACTGAAAACACTTGAAACTCAGACAAAATGGTGTCAGCCTCCCCAAAATCCCACCCAGTGCCCAATTGGAGCTGATGGGGTGAGCATGTCCAATCAATGATGACTCTAATCTCATTAGGTACAGCCAAGGACTGCTGCCTCATAACACACAAAAGCAGGAGCTTGCCAAAGAGCTGGTTTGCAGTCCAAACCAATACTCAGACAAAAACAATCTCAAAATAGAAACAATGTCCTAATTATATCTACCCTAAATATTAATAGAATATTACAGTCATTAAAAATAGAACTTTCAAAAAATGAAGGTCTTTCCAAGGGCTTCAGCCACTGGCCTCTCCCTCCTGCACATTCATAGCACTCACTGCCTTTACTCATCTGTTGTCATCCTCAAGCTGTGAGAGGTCACACATTGACCCTGCCAGACCAGAAGAGGTACAGGGAGGTCTCCACCCACACTCAGGAGGAATGTCAGATTAGATCTCTTATTTGAGGAGGTGGAGGGAGTCTGAGCTTCCTCAGAAAGAGGCTCAAATCACAGCGGTATGGCCACTTACCTTTTTCTTCTGAATTCTTGTGCTTTAGCAAAAGTTAGGTAGCATTGAGCAACTCTGCTGCTCACCATGCAATGCATGGCCCATATGTCACTCTCTCTTTTGTCCATACTGGCTTTAGCTGTCTGGGCAGGGAAGGGAATTCTCTGTTTAAACCAAAAATGTTTCAGAGTCCCTCATATGTTATTTGAATAATAGAAACAATTATAAAAATATTTCTGGTTTACCTTCATGCGATGACACTAAAGTAATTCGGTTCTCCTCACTGCCTGTACAAACACAAAAGGGAAAGAAGACTAGTATGAAAGAGCTGCCCCATGATAGGGAACAGTTTTCCTTTTACTTTGAGTCCTCTCACTTCCCTTGCAACCTTGACTGCACCCACAAGTCTCTTACTGGAGTGAAGGAAAGAGAAAAACACTGAGTAACAGATACTGCCACCATCGCAGTGTGTTACTGGAAGGTGTTTGGACACTGTAACCTATAAAGGATACGCAGGAGAGAATGGCAAAGGAGGGAATCCTCCCCATGTTCCTCATTACAGAGGAATTATCCAAATGCTATTTGAAGTAGTGTCAGTAATTTGATTGAGAAGGAAGCCTGATGAAAGAAGGAGTAATGTTATACCTGGAGGCACAGTAGGGGTAAGAGCATATGGAATTCAGAGGCTTCAGACAGACATTCAAAAATCTACTGCATGGTCTCTCTAGCTCATTGGTTCATAAACTCTAATGGCCCAGGGGATATTTTACAGCACTCCTGCCCTCTCTCTGATATGGCTTGAAAGCAGTACAGTATTTTGATCTCTAAGCTGTGCCGGCACAAATATTTGCTGAAGAAAAATTAAGAAAAGACCAGCTGTGTGAAGGATAAACAACACAAAATTTACCATGTCTGTTTTTTCCTCCAATAATATTTTGTTTATTCACAGAGCTACTTTATTTTATTGGAAATTCTGGTGTTCAGCTGGTCTCAGTCTATACAAAGGGTCTTCTCCCAATGGCCTGATGCCAATATGCATCAGCTATGGATTGAGCCCTACATGTAGGAGACATACTGTATTTCCTGTTTTCCAACCCTTGATCTCTGGGTTATTATCCATTCCAGGTTTGCCAGAGGTGTCTGCTTGCTGCGTAACAGCTTCAAAGGCAGGCTGGAAACTGCTTGATGGAGGATGCTCAACACATATGTTCCTGGCCCTTGTACTCACTTTCGTGTGTGCCTTTCACCCTCTCAGCCGATCATCACTGTGACCATAAATCTTGCCTGGGACACGCTGTGAAAGTCCACAGAGGCGTCTGAGCTTGCTCATGTAGCAGCACAGTGCTGAGAGGGCAGTGGCTGACAAACAAGAAACACTTCTCCCCTCAGGTGGCCTACTCTTCCTTGTCAATCACACACTGTGGGGAGAAGTAGCTGAAAGCAAGCTCTCCTGTAAAAAAGGACAGACGAGTTTCTTGTGGGCAATGCAAAGGCTTTATTTATTTATTTAACTTTTTTACCACACTCCAGTCACAAGCTCGATTTTCGTTAATCTTACAGATTGCTGCCAAGGACACAAAACATCTGGCTTTCTTCAGCAAATAAATTGTTTGCCATGTGTCTGCTGTCCAAAAAGACATGCTGCCCCCAAGTTACAATCCTGAAAAGGATTCTGTCAACATGTTTTATCAACTAATAATAATAAAAAAACTCCTGTGTTTTTCTTGCAGCTATTTATAAAATGTCTCCAGAAGCCAGACAGTGAATCAGCCTCCTTATCCAACTTTTGTTTCTACCAATGCAAATGCTCTTGGGTTTGTTGTTGGAGGGTTGTTCAAAAACAGCTGGGCTGCTGGCATTCAAACTATTCCTTTATTTAAAGGGTTTTGTTCTGAGTACAAAGGCCCAGATTCAGAGATCATTCATGGACTTAAAGTCAAGCATATTCTTGATTACTTCGCTGCACTGAGGCCTAAAGCATTTGCATTGAAGCAAAACTACACACAAGCAGCTTTCCAAACAAGCACACACAAGCATCCACGACAGGCTGGATGCTGACAGGCTTGGGGCTGTGGTAGCTGAAAAGGGGTTATAAATTCCCTTCACCATGGTAAACTGGAGTGAGTCAAAGCAGTTAAATAGTTGGGACAAAGACTGTGTATGCACAGCTTTCACTTAGAGAGTGGCTGTGGCAGAATGTGGAGGGAATCCCATCCTCAGAGATTTTCGACGGGGGCTGGCTGCACAGCTTGCACTCAGGCAGAGAGCACGGGGAAGGAATTTTAGCCTAGAGTGGTTTTCAGCCGTGCATGCTGCTCCTGGTGCTAAAAAGCCAGGAGCAAACCAGCACAGTCACCTCCATCCTTCTACTCTCTGTTCTCTCACCCAGCTGGGCTGCACTCACCCGGGTTGGTAAGTGCTCACTCACTCACAAGTGAAGGTCCCCATTGCATTTATCAGGACCACTGCAGGGACCTGCTCATGGATTTGCTCTCTAACTAGGTGTACTAGAGTGTAACAAGAACTGTTGCTAATTCTCATTAAATGCTGTAGGAGGATCTGACTCAACCCACACTAAAATGAAGGCAAAGACTCCCACAGATTTAAGTAGGTACTAGGTCAAAGTCTCAGACTTATAAAATCTTCAGGGCAGGGACCACAGCTTTGTTACAATGCATAGTGTGCACTTAATGTGCTGTCTGAATAATAAGAATTTGGAGGTCATTTGATGGGGGTTTGGGAAGAAGTTTCCAAAACTTTCCAAAGAGCCTTGTTATCCCAGCATACTAATGTATCCTACCAGAACTGTGTTATCTTTTAGAATATCTTTGTACAAACACTGTAAAATCCTAGTTGGTTATGTGGGTTGCAATTGTTCTGCAGAAGCTATTCATATCAGATCAATAGCTCAACTTGGAGAAAAAAAAAAGTAAAATAAAAAGCCTATCTATTATTAATTCCTTTACATGTAATTAATGGTTTACTGCTAACCTCCACTGTATAAAATCTTTGAAATCTTTTCTGCTCCCCTTTGCATGCTTTTCCACAAACATGAGATGCAACTCGAAAAGTTATCTTCAGGTTCAGAAGTCAACAAGCTATCCATCACTTCCAGGGCTTTGAAGAGGAAGGCAAATAAATGCAGGAATGAAAGACAATGGAATCTCTAAAATACACCCCGTTTCCTTTGACTAACCAATGGATAGACATGAACCAGCTCCTGCTCACACTCGAGCAGGATTGTAAAAACTTTTGACAGTTAAATGAGGTGGGGTGGGGATTTTTTACATAAAGATACTGACTTAGGACTGTTTCCTCCGGGTGAGCGAGGTGTTAGCTCTGCCACCTTAGACTGGCCCCTTCAGTCTTACCTGGGAAACGCACAGGGAAGTCACAGGTTTGTCTGACTGTTTTGTTAGTGGCAGACTTCTCTTTTCCCTCTCTGCCAAACCCTCAAATTGCAATTTACTGGCTAAATCACCCACGAGAACAAAACCTAGAATTCACCCTGAAATCTTACCTGGCACTTAAGGAAAATAACGGGCAAACCCCTGGCCCGACATGTGTCCATTGCTTGGTCTCAAGGTGGAGATACATTTTACTGGAACTGCTTATCCCAGGATCTCTGCCGGGATACCACTTCTTGTGTAAGTGCTTCCTCTGAGATACCCTATCAGTTTGCCAAACAGGCTCTTTGAATGCTCTCATCAGTTGTTCGTACAGATAACCGAAAATGACAAGCAAGGGGAAGCACAACAGATTATCAGTGGAGTGGGAGATGCTGGTCTCGCTGACAGTCAAAAGGAGCCTGCAGTAACTCAGCTGCTCTGTCAAATTGCCCCCCACAAATGTCACCGAGCTCAGGCACCATCCTGTGAAGGGGGAGGGTGCTCGTTTTTGCAGCTTTGTAGGCCTAACTGTGCACCGGTAGTTGTGAGCAAAAGTAGTCACAAGCCTTCTTCTCTCTCAGCAGGCCCCTGAGAGCCTTGCAGAACTGGATTAGAGGACAGGCTGCTGTGTGTAAACTGCTTTGCTGAGAAGGCACACAGCCATGCTCAGATGGATAACAGCAGTGCAAATCTGCTTAAGGCATACAAAATTGGGAAGCGGTCTCATATATAATACAAGGAAAATTTTGCTCAACAGCCTAATTGCAACTGGAGCAGTTGCAGTCATAAACTCATCTGAAGCTGAAACGAGGAGGTGTGTGCCCCCACACATTAAAATTCTCATTAAAATTCTGCACTTGTGACTTCACCAGAGGCAACCAAAAGTTGTTGTTTTCACTCCCTATTTCTCCATTTAGTTATTCTTGAAACAAAGACCTTTAGGTCAAATGGAAGGTTTTTAAAAATGTACTGAAAACTGTAATCTCACCACCACTGTAAAACTTGAGAAGTTCCACAGGTCACTTCTACAGCCATCCCACCTCTAGAGCAGCCTCCCAGCCAGCAGAGCTGCACCAGCTGAGGATGAAGCCCTGTCTGAGGGGGTGTTAGAAGCATTCCACACACTAATTGCAAGGTTCACTTACATTGCCATAAATTCCATATATTTAGAGTTAAAAGGTATTTTAAGAAACACCAGAAAGTGGACCACTCAGTCATGAAAGATCCACCTGAATTTCTCACAAGGATGAAGCACAGTCAACCTCCAGTTTCATATGAGATGTTCTGCTGGAATTAATTTTAAATACTTCCTGCTCTCATTGGTATTTATGGACATTATTCTTGATCCAGTCTAATTCTCCCTTGATCCATTAGTGTTTTCCAATATTTTGACCAAGTTTTCACTAGTAAGCCAATGACTTTGACCATCAAAGTCTCTCAGACTAGAAGAGATTTTTGTATGAGAAGAGATATCATCACACAGATGTTTCTCCTATCTCCATTCTTGCTCAAGACATCACATTACATCCTCACTCTTGCAGCAGTTCCTTACCCTGAACCATGACAAATCTGCTGATAGAGCTGTCCTGATCACTGTACCAGAACTAGTTTCAGCTGACGGCTGCATCACCTCATTTTAAGTTGTAACATCCTCCTAATCCTAATGGGAATTCTCCTAAATCTCTGCTCCGTTGACTAACCTTCTGCCTTTCTGTCACCCCTTCAGACTGCTGTCTGCTTCTATCAGTGTCTCAGTTGGAGCTATCCTTTCATGTTTAAAACATCCCTATTAAAGTCAACATCCCTATTAAGGTCACCCCTGTAGACTGTAGCAAGGACAGCAGAACCTTCCACCTTCCTCTCCAAGCAGGGCTGCATAATTGTCCCCAGTGCAACTGTTCTCTTCAAGGAATTCCATGATTAGAGGTTAGTTTGAAGGAGGCCTGTGTGAAGTTAGCTGCAAATATCCCCCTTGTGATACCTTCAAGTAGGGTAGGAATCAAAATTTCATCTCCATAAAATTAAGGACATACAAATGAGAATAGAATGTGTTCTTTCTTCTGTCACACTGAGACCTTGAGTGCATGAGGCACATGTAGATGTGGTGCTTAGGTTTAGTGGTAGACTTGGCCATCTTAAATTTATCATAGAGTTCAATGATATTAATTTTTAATATGATATTAATATTTATCATAGAGTTCAATGATATTAAAGGCCTTTTCCAGCTTTGGTGATTCTCGGACTCTGTGAGTGACGGCAGTCATCGAACAAGGAGGTGGAAGGAACTTGCAGCATAACCACCTCCCTGTGCCTCCTGTCACATCCTCTTCTTTGCCTAATACCTGTTATGGGAAGGATGAAGGGCATCAGCTTTATTCCCTCAAGAGATACAGGGACCATTTGTGTTAAGCATGAGGCAGAGCCCAGGAAAGTTCAAGCAAGAAGGAGGTGGATTGAGAAGAGTTGTGCTGAGATGAAGTGACTTTTTTTGTCCCATAGCAAGTTTGTGCCAGGCTGCAGAAAAGGATCTCCTCACTTGAACCCCAGCCCTCACCTTAATTTTCTGTCTGTTGTTACTCACTCTGATATGTGGGGTATTTTCACAACATGGATAGTTAGACTGAGCTGATTGTCCAGAGAACAAAACTTGCACTAGCAGATCTGAGCTTAGCTTTTATCCACATGTAGAGGAGGTTCTTTGCCGTTCATCATTCAGCTGGTTGTGAGCATGTTTCCTTAAAGAAAATAAATACAAATATTATCTGTCAAGGAAAGATTTGCCCGTTTTGGAGAACTATAAATAACCCTTCCCAAAATGTAAAAGCACTGTGATGCTGAAGTGTTTGGACATGCTAAACAAAAGGTTACGTACATGACGTTGGAAGGAAGAACCCGTCTTTCCAAAGGTATAATGATGGGCCTGGGGGGACGGTGGTAAGAGCTGACTCACAAGCACAATACAGCACTCAGTGATTTATGAGCTTCCCAAAAGTCTTCAAATATCCAGCGCTTGTCAGGAGGCCCAGTGAGACACAGAAATCACTTAATGGACTATAATGAGCATATATTCACCAAAGCAAGTACTGTAGTTACCATCTGCATTTCTTAATGGCATGTTAGTGAGTGGGACGTCTCCTGGTCACTAGAGCTTGTCTGCATCTCTCTGGTTTTGGTCCATTTAATATCTGTGTTTAAGATGGTGAACTAAAAAGATAATTTGCAGCCAGTCTTCCAGAAGCAAAGAATAGTTATTACGTCTTGAAATAGCCTGCAGTTTCAATCACTTAGTCCATAGTATGTGCCTGAGTTTGACAGAATAATTGCAACTTCTTTTCCCATACATTGCTGTAACATTTTTCTTCTTAAAGGTTGCAACATAAATACCCGCCCTTAACAAAGCTGTCCAAACTTGATGGCAACTGTTGTTGCCAGTCCTTGTTCAGAAAGAGCACTACAAGGACACACAGTCCTGCAGAGCTCTGGTGGGAAATCCCCTATTGAAAAAGGAGCCCGTGTTTCCATGCGGGAGTGTTTATGCCCTGATGTAAGAGACATGATACACACAATCAGCCTGGCAGATGGAAGTGCATTTCTTTATTTTTATTCTGTTTATTAATTTTTTTTTTTTTTTTTTTTTTTTTTTTTTTTAATCACAGTTCCTGCAAAGGAAGATCATTGCAATGTGTAGGCAGTCTCCAAAATTAACAAGTAATATGAAATGTCTTTGTAGCCTGAAATATCACTATTTGGCAAAGGAGCCTTTTTCCATATGCCACTGCAAATAGCAATTAGTTCAAGTAGAAAAGATTAGACCAGGTGCAGGTTTTGAAGTGACTTTTGGTGGGAGGAGGGAAAGGTCTCTCTTTTATCAATGGTCTGTGTTAATTCATCAGGCATCTGAGGAATTTAGGGATATTCAACCTTTTGTGCTTAGCCAACAAAATATGACCTCGGTGGCATCTGTGGACTGGATGGAGGTACAGGTCTTATTGATGGTTGTCAGTCTGCTCAAGTGAAAGAGCACATGAGGAGGAAGGAGCACATGATATATTTGTCTTCAACAGCACAGCTATTTTGCAGGGGCTTTGTTGGGGGACTCGCTGAAAAGAAAGGCAGAATGAGCCCCTCCAGTGTGGGAAGCCGCGGGCAAGCTCAGCTCGAGGGCCCGAGACAGGCAGCTGGCAGATGAGGTGGCTGCAGCCGTTCCCTCCAGCCTTGCAAAGCTAGAGCTGACCTTCAGAAAACGACAAAGAAAGGGGGCTAACACAACAATGTGTGTCCCTGAGATAAAATATACTCTCAGAACTTCAAAAACCTCCTTAAAAGATAGGATTAACTTCCTCTAATCTTCTGAATCATGGGTAGATACGAGTTCAAAGGACTAATGTAATTTTATTATTACTTTTAATCAAATGTTTAAGTTAAAAAATAGGAACTGAGCTAAGGGCAGCCTTCCCTTATCAGCTTCCAAAGTCTGAAAGCAGGAATGAATTAATTAAGGAAATGTAACAAGCTTAGGGGTATAACACACAGCAGCAGCTGAGTCAGCTTGACCATTGGCCAGTTATTGGGGTGAGATGTGCAGCTCAAGTACTACCAGATGATTCAATTCACATATCTTGGCAGAAACAGATAAGCCTAAAGGGATGCCCAGAGGGAAATAGCGTCATAAATTGGCAAAGCAGAGAGTAATTCACCACCTTAAACAAAATGTTGTCATCAAGGAAGTTGTGCATTTAATTCATGCAGCAGAGTAGGCTGCCCTACCAGATGAAAGCACATTTTGCAGGTTGGCTTTTTATTTAAGGAGAAATCAGTTTTGCCAGGTCCAGGAATATTTTATGCAACTGGTTTACATCTGTACATTACATCAAGTAATGTACTCTAACCCTTCATTTTTTTGGGAGATTTACCCAAATATCAGTGTCAAATAGGATCACATTGGTAATGATGAGAGAGTTACAAGTACAGAGTGTGTATTCTTTCTGTTTTCCTTAGCTTCCCACAGGCAAAGACGTCTTCACAAGTGCAAAAATAAAGTTGTTGGTTTTTTTAAGATTGAACATTAATATCTATTGTGAATCAGGAAACTGTAATACATAATCAGCTCTATTATCATAATGTATGTCCAAATGACATATGACTAAAGACTTTCCTTCTATAAATTAGCTATGGATGAGATGTGACTAATTGCAATAGGTTTCATTGAAGCACAGTCAATTAAATCAGTGGCATTTAGCAAAGGAAATTCTGTTCTAACAGGGCAGGTTTCAGCACAAGCGTTTTTCCTTAGATGACAGATAGTGCTTTTCAGATGAGGACACTTAGGTGCATATATAAATTATCTTAAAAAGCAGAGTACATTACTGAATATTTTCAGTTTGCTGGGAACCTGAAGAAAGCTTGAAGAAAGGAAAATTGCAATATAATTTGAATGAATCATTCCAGAGGCTGGGGATTTCTTCTCTTTGCTAGAAGAAATTGCTAGAAAATAAAGGCCAAAGAAAATCTAGAGGAGAAAAGAAGAGAAACCTTGTTCTGAGCCTTGCTCTCTTGCCTTTCAACTATCTAAATTTGGGAAAAGCATGGAAAAGTCATGAACAACAACAACCTCAATCCAAGCCAACCATAAGCTTAATATCCATGGATAGAAGGCGCTGGCAGTATGCTGGCAGGATGAAGTCATGCTACTCAGGTCCAGCACAAGACCAAGAGCTAGGAATTTAGGATACACACAAAGTAGAATTTTCCTCTGCTTCAAGCCCACGCCTTAAACACAAAACCCAAATAACTTCTGGGTTTCCAGCTTGTGCATTCTTCCACAGTTCTTTTTTCTGCATACATTTGTATGAGTGCACAGCCCATGAGTGTTAACGCTTCCTCTGATTTCATCTTTCCAGATATATAGTTCCTGCAGAAAACCAGGCTGTTGGCTGCACAGCTCTCAGACATTGCCATGGCAATGGACCATGATGTCAGAGACACGGGATTAGGAGTTCCCTGTATCGCTGAGCTAAGGGAGAACCCTGGCTGGGAAGGAGAAAACTCCCATCTCAACAGCTTCAACAATAGAATCTGCAATTTCAAAAGCAGAGGAACACTCAGTAGAAAACTATGCAGACATGACCAGAAATTCAGTGTCAAAAATTTGTTGACTGAAGAGAATCCCAAAACAATTGGCATGGCAGTACATTAGTAAAATCAATGGAGCAAAGCCAGTGTTGTGTCAGCAGTAACTGTGACACTAGAAGATAATTTTGCCATTTTACCAAGGAAAGCAAAATACAATGTCAGAAAATACAGAGTCTTTTACCCAATATACAATGAGTATTTTCAGCTCCAGTGGCAAAAAGCTGAGAGCAATTTTAGACAGATTATTCCCTTAGACTAAAAGTTCACAGTAGAAAAGACAATGTAGGAACTGCATGCGTGAATGCCCTTTAAAATAATCAGATACCTCAGCTTACATGTGTGGGAACACTGCAAAACTGCAAGCAGCAACAGGGGACCTGACATCCAAAGGCCACTCCCAGTGATTACTGCAGAAAAGGAACAGATGTCAAGAGCTGAACCAGCTCCCAGCCTTTGGGGGCTGAGGCAGGACCCTCCCCAGCCCTGCAGCACAGGCTTACCACAGTGCTGGCAACGAGTACTGCTGCTCTCAGCCAGCCCACAGACCTCCTTCTTGAAGTGGGTGTGCTGATGGCCTGGGGAAATCAGAAAATGAAATAAAAAAAAAAAGATGGGGAAACAACTACAGAAAGGGAAAGAGCACAGAGGTCCAGAGCAGTTGAAACAAAAGTTGAAACTTGGTCATGCTTTATATGAGGGTGGCTTGCAACAAAATGAGCTGGTCCCTTCCCTAACCTTGAATAGAGGGAACTGGAAGCAAAATGCCTTGCTTCTCCTCTTCTGCTTGGGTGGCCTTGCTCCTTCTTGGATCTGCTGTTGTGATGGCTCACTTGCCTGTGTGCCTACCTGCAAGATCAGGGTGCCTGTGAGTCAGGAGAGCTCCATCTGCTTCCTAGACAGGAAACCTTGATGACTCACTCATCTGTTGGACAGGGATGATGTGAGAAGATGAAGGACCTCAAGCAATGTATTTCAATGGAAATTTAAATAAACTGAAGGATACACACAAACACACCCATCATGATTTCAAAGGTAACTTTAGAACAACATCACAAGAGTCAGTGCCTTTTCGGTGCTGTGCTGTTATTTAAGACATGTCTGCACCCAGCAGGGAGTATTGAGGCAAAGAGCCCTGAGACACCTATTTCCAGAGCTGAATGCTATATAATTACTGACTGGCCTTGCTTCAAAAAAGGGTGCAGCTTCACACAAAGCCATCTATATTGCAGCTGGGACAGGAGCCAGTACCCTCATGTGTCCCTGTGTTGCTCTATGGAGACAGATCAGAGTTTCAGAGGTTGACCAGGGCTCTGTGCCCTGCTTTGTGTGGTGGACCTGCCTGATGAAAGACTTCTGAAACCGCTGTTAAAAATCTGTGCTTTTGGAACAAAAATTCTATGTCCCTTAACTCAATTCCAAGTAGACCAGCCCATATTATTTTTGGTACTGATGTTGTAATGATTTCTAAGTGATTTGAATTGCTGCTAGAAATTTTGTGCTTGTTTTGCAACCCATAAAGCCTGGGCTGTAAAACAGAAGCTGTGGTTCTAGTGGGCAACACTTTCCTTGGTATTTCTGCTGCTCCTTTCAGTGCCAGTGAACTGTGAAGAAGTCACAGTCTAGATTGCACAGTGAGTCCTCTGCTTTGTTTCCTGCATAGTCTCTTGTGGTATTTTAAGCACCTGATGTATAGATGACAAATACTCATGTTGCTGGCATGCACCTATGTGTTGCTGCTGATTCTTCGAATTTTACTGCTGCTACTTTATATTTCGCTCAAAGAGGGAAGGGCAGCCATAGAAAATAATTTTGACATTAGCCCATACTCTTCAATAGCCTGGCTCCTTCTCCAGATTTGCTGGGTTTTTACTTCGGCCGTTCCCAGCCCAGCACTTTGCAGAAATGCAGTCAGTGCAAAGAGCTGGCTGCTCATCTAAATGAAAGTAACAGTGTCAGTGCAAAGTGTGTGATAAGAATTAACCCCCCAAATCTGTGGGGTGGGAAAGGGGCTCTTCAGAAGGAACTTCTGGGTTTGCTTTCTAGAATGTTGTTTCCTGAAATAGTAGGATACCTCTAATGCCTTCGGCCTGTAGCGAACGCTACCACATGGCACAAGTTATGTCAAAGCTGTTCTTGAAGTTGTGGTTGCAGAAAAGGCATCTACTCATAATCATAGACCTTTTCAAGTGGTTTTGACCTAGTCAGTAATGTTTTTACTGGAGTTTCTTGAATAACTTAGTCTTGCTTTGTAATAAATATATCCTTGTTTACAAGTTACTGGAGAAAGGCTGTGCACCTGCAACCAGCCATAGAGAAGTGTACACGACCATCACATTGTGTCTTTGCAGCTGACATGAGTGAATTGCAGAGATTCTATCATGGTAAAAAGTCTTAATAACAACAACAACAACAAAAATCAGCCAAAAAAGTAAGAAGAGAGAGAAGGAATTTTAATGGCATCGAAATACACGTCAGTCAGAGGAAAACCAGTCCATTTTATCAGCAAGGATTTTGTTACTGACAGCTGCCTTCTCAAACACTTTGCCATACTGAGAGCAAAATGAGACATCAAGGAAAAGCAGGTTTAACTTAAAATATTTGCTTGTTGTGTTTTGCATCATACTTTCCTTGTGCCTAGTTCACTAAGTATAATTATTCTGCTTTGGAAATCATATGAAAAATTATGGGGAAGTTACAAACACTCCAATATCAAGTGCAGACTCATGTCCACATGTTCATGCTCGTGCTCTCTTGTGCTTTTTCCTTTTAATTATGTTATTTTTCTAGTATGTAACAGATTACCTGACATGAATGTCAATTAGTCATCATTTTCCCACTGCAAATCTTACCATCTGTTCAAGATTTCTTTGGATTCAACAGGAGCTTTCAACTGCTATTCACTGGGCCAGACCTTCAAATGTTAAAAAAATGTATGATTATACCAGAGTTTAAATTAATGTAGAGCTTTATAGAAGAAAGACCATCTCATCCAGCTGGATCTAAGAATTAGATCCAACTAAATAATATGTTTGAGGATAGAGACCTGAATTCTCATTAAGTCTGGATGCAATAATTTAGTATCTTTAATTCTTACTTATGTAGCCATTTTTCTCTTTCTGCCTTTATAGGCAACAACAAAAAATCTGTTTCTTGCAGAGTGCTTACCATTTGTAAAACACCATGTACTACACAAAGGTGAGTAATCACAACAACCTTGTAGGAAAGCTGATGCCATGTGCAGCTGCTTGTTTTGCTCCTCGTCACCCCTGTTCAGGGAAAAGCAATAGGTGTTTTGAGTCCCAGAGGAATTCCTGTAATGCTCCTAGGATGTAGCCAGGTTCAAGAAACCCCAGAGTTTAATCAAAGTGCAATTAACTTCAAGGAAACTAAAGCAGAGAGATACAAGGTCTGATCCTCAAAAGTCCCAATAAGCTCTCAATTTCATTAATTTGTTTAATAGATGAAGTGTGCTCTGTCCCTTTAAAGATGCCACCTGTTGTGCAACTTGCTCAGTACTGTTAAAAAAAAAGTCCTGTTCTTTGCTGTCGATCAGTCTGATTTTTGCAATATTCTACTGTAACAACAACAACAAAAAGCAACCAAACAAAAGTTGCTGGTGGTTTTCTTGTCTTTGGCAATTTAACATAATAAAAGTGAAAAATGAAAGTTCAACTTCACTAAATTATTTTAATAGATTAAATAAAATATTTGGGAGTTCTTCCTTTTGGGTAAGATTCTGAAAATGCATCACAAACACCAGAAATTACTGATGCTAAGAATCCTGCCAGTGCTCCAGCTGACTGAAAATAGAGGTCTGTGACAGCCTAAGAATGAAAACATTCAGTCTGAAGTTTGTTGCTGCTAGTTTCATCTATCTTCAGTGCAAGGAATGATTAACAGTCCTACAGGAGTAAAAGCTCCTTCCCCTGACTGCCCAGGGGGAAGGACAGGGCTGGCAGCCCTGGGGTGTGTAGTAGAGGGGAGGATGTGCAGCTGCTACACTAGGGGTGTGAGACACCACCAAATGACAGGAGCACAGAGGGTGCAGTGGGAGCTTCAAGGAGAAGGGAGATAAGAGTCCTTCTGGGCAGCCCCACCTGTATCTCAGGGAAGCTGCCAAGGGCCCTGGGGCAGTCACAGCTGGTGTAAGCACAGACTGCTCGAGTCTGCTTGTCCTCTTCCAGGGCAGCTGGGGTCAGAGGAGAGGCTGTCCTGGCACATGGGACATACTCCATCTGGAAAACACCACCTCCATTCACCTCCTCTTCTCTTCTGCTACCTACTATACCATCAGCAGAGCAGTGGCAGCATTTTTATTTGCTAGGAATGGGTGAAAGATTTGCTTTCCTCAATTCAGTATCATGTTCCATTGGAGCTTGTTCCTCACTTCTTTTCCCAATTGCAACATCTTACTTTCATGGGAACATGTTTTCAACCTGCCATACTTCACAGACCTCACAGTCTGATGAGGTTCAAGCTCTCTTGAACACAGTTAAAAGTTAACCACCACGTCGACTTTATTCCTCTCTACATTTTTGACAAGAAAGCTCTCTTTTTCTTTTTCTCCCCTAAAGCAATGATAACTCTTTTAAAACCTGGGGTTAAAAATTCCAGCATGTAATCTTGTGCAATAGTCAAGGAAGGGTGGAGATATAAATATCATAAAGTTCAAATTCATCACAGAATCTGGAGCACATCCACAAATTTAAAAGCCGGTGGGACACTCAGAGTAGAGATAAACACAGATGGACAACAGCATTTCCAGAGAAAAGGATTAGACAGGACCCACAAGTTACATGAGGGAATGATCAGATCAAGGCAGCGCACTTTACTCCCACAAACATCCTTGCTTCCCACCTCTTCCAATAAGAAGAGGCAAGAAATTTCTCACCCCCCAATAAGAATTCCTGCAGTAGAGAATCTTTTAAGGGTGCAGTCAGTAAGTCTTGCCTGTCTTTGTGCTTCTGGCATGTCCCTCTTTAGAAAACTGACCACTGTGACCTTCTGGTGCTCCTCCCAGTTGCTGTCACTCAGCTATGGGCAATACCAGAACTTCCCCTCTGAACTGTGTCCTAATTCCCATGACTACTCTGGTCTGCTATGTGTCCTCTGCTAAAAAATATTGGCTCATTGGACCACATGTGCATGAACTCACTTTTTTGCAATGAATTGTTTCACTGCATGCACACAGATTGCATTCAAAATTTCAGTTTTTCCTCCAATGAAAAGGTTTCTGGTGGTGGGTCTACCTGGCCAGTATCATTTGGAAATTAAAAAAAAAGAAAAGGAAGGAGCAGAATGATACTGCTGCCTCTTCTTTTTTGCGTATCTCTGAGGGTTTAAACCCTTTGAGTGCTGCAAAATGTAAAAGAAAATTTTTAAATTCTGAGACAGCTCATTCCCTACCCAATTCTCTTGCTTGCTCTCAATATCTGCCTAGTCAGAAAACTACTACTATGAGTGTTCACTGCCTTGTGAGCAGGGAGTGATGCCTCTCAGAGTCAGTACCCAACACACCTGCAACACACTGGATGATATTCTGCAAAGCTGAAAATCTGAATTGGTTTAAGCAACTCTTGCTGCCATTTCTGTCTGGAGCAGGCACTTGCAATGAATGTAGTAACCTAAACAGCACATGGGTGAGTCACAGGAAAAGTTTCAGCAAAAGGTTCTTGACGTTGCGACACACTTTCCTATATTTAGACACAAGGAATGATGCTTCAAAAGTTAGAAGAACTCAAGCGAGCTTGAAAATGAAACCTCCAGGATGGTTTTTAAAATTCTGCCTGACTTATCTGGGAAAAGCAGCCAGCAGTCCGCTTCCAGGAAGGTCAGCCATTAGCAAGTGGTGAGGTTAACACAGCAGTCTGCTCACATACTTCGGATACTCACACCTGAGAGATATTTGTTGCTCTGAACCAGCCAGAGTCCCCAACTTCACCTATTATTTTTTTTCTTTAGAGGTTTTAACTCTTTGTGGGCTTCTTGGTTGGTTTTGTTTGTTTGTTTGTTTGTTCTTTTGATGTGCTGTATTTGCAGATGCAATCAAATGTTGCAGCTGCTGGTTCCCATTCATTTCTGGGCATGGTTGATCCACACTTGTCCGTTTGTCAAGAAGGTGGCTGCATCCCAAAAACCTGATTCCCATTTAAACTGGGTCCTGATTCCTTTTTATGCTCCTATAAAGCAGCAATGGAAAAAAGCCTTAGCAGAAAGGAGGTCTGGGCCTTAAATCAACTAAAAACACCTATTTGTCAGGTAGCTAATCCAAGATCTTATAGCCATTTATAAAAACTTGTTATTTTTCTGCAGTCATCCAGGAATGTCATTAATAGCTCTTCACCATGGTGCCAAAAGACACTTTTTGAAGGGATTTAATGCCCAGATCATTGTAAATCTGATCTTTGTTTTTGCCTGTTCCCCAGCCAGCAGCTATGAACAAAACAGACTTTGAAGCCTGCAGCATTATTAATCTGAGACTTATTACAGTAAGAGAGAGAGAAGGAAATAAATCCCTTTTTCTAGCACTCCTAACTCAGTGTAATAGCCCAAGAATGACAAGCTAAACATTACTCTGAAGTTATCAGGCTTCGTTTCTCATGATGGACAGCAAGCAGCAGATTGCACTTTATTTTTTTAAGCTGACCTGACTGCAAACCAGGAATGCACAGAATGCCAAGGTCCTTCTTTCCCTCTGTGAAGACTCTCCCAGCAGAAATAGGGTATCATGATGCAGTATTTAGCACTTAGTTCTTGTGGTGTTTAGGACAAAGATATGTTCAGAGCAAGCTGGTTCCTTGGAAAAAAATAATCCGAAGCCATTTCCCTTTGCAGATCTGTGGCCCATACGCCCATGTTGATCCTGGAGGAGAATGCAGGGCTTGGTTAGGGAGAAGCACTACAAAAAATACATATCATCAACATGTCTCTGGAGCTGAGTTTCCTTTACTGTCCAGCAAAACAGTTGGTAACCACTTAAACATTAGGAATGATGTCATGAGGTACAACAAGGATCAGCCCTGAGTGTTAGATGGTCAAATGCCTTTCCAATGAAGACACCCCTCTCCCTCTCAAAGGCATATTGGGTTAATGACAAGGCCACACTTTATGGGTGCCTAAAGACTTTGCAAGAGGTCAAAATCACCAGGGATAAAAGCATATTTTAATTTTTATCTAACTTCTTTTCATAGTTGTGTGATGATAAATTGTCAGATTTTTTATTGTTTTTCTTTCCCATATATTTCTCTCCTGATAAAAAAGCTGCCTAAATAAAACACCTCTTGTATATTTTCTCATATTTTAATCAGTCTGATACTTCAGTCCCTAGAAAAGGAGAACAAGCAGCAAACTGAATTTAACACTGAAATACTGGGGGTGGAATCCATCAATAAATCATAGCAGTCTGCTGTAGCCAGGAAAAGGTTCAAACTGCATTTTTACCCCATTGGTTTGGAAGTTGTGATGACTTCTACTCTCCTTCCAATTTTACCTAACCAGGAAGACAAGCTTGTCCTTAGTTGAATTAATTGTTTCTGAAGAAGATGAGATGAATTCATGTGGCATCTGAATACTGTATTCCTCCATTGCTGGTATTTCTCAGCAGGACTTTGGGTAAAGCTCCTATCATTTGCCAAGCCTGTCATCATGTCCATCCAAATATGCAAACATCCACATGGCTCCTTGCCTCCCGCCATGTACTGGAGTATTTTCTGCTGTTCAAAGGGAGGCTACAGGGACAGGGCTGCAGCATGCAAGCTCTGGGCTGGACAGCTTGCTCATCATCCCACACTTTCACCTTTCTGCAATGCTTCTTAGGGACTAAGATCCTTTTCTACAGGCAAGGCACATGCATTTTGTTAATTAATGCATTTAAAAGAACATTATGCAGAATTTAGTTGCCCATTTCATAACACTAACTCTCCTTGTGCTGCAGAAAGAGCTTAATTGAATAGAGCAGGAACAGAGGGTAGAAAAATGGCCCTGCAGTCTTTACTCTGTTTATCAGTAATGTTTTGTTATTACTAGAATGCTTGAGGTTATATTTTTTTTTTCTGTGCTGGACTGATAGATTGTGTTTTAATCTTTTCTAAGATGTTGTTTAGATCCCATTTGGAAGGCTGTGGAGAAAATGTTCTTTTCATAACAACAATCCAATTCTTCTGTAAATATCTGCTGTCCTATTTATCCTTTTGGAATTAAGTTCAATTTTTTAAAAATTAAACTTGCTACCAGAGGAAGCAATAGTTGCAAAAATTGTTTAAATAGGTACCATTTCTGAATATAAACATTTTTGGATTTTTTTTTAATCTGAAGGCTTAAGAGGTTTCATAATTTCTGGTGTTGTTTTTCAGCATTTTTACACAGAAATAGACCAAAGCATGTTGAAACCACACATAAGGAGTGGAGAAGCAGGGGGAGGACAGCTATTTTAAAATAAGGCTAGAGATTCGAAACAGGAAGCTGTGAACACAAATTAATTACATGTATGCAAATTGCAAAAGGAGGAGGGAAGTAGTCTCTCCACATTTGGAAATTATAACAAATATCATGCTGTTCTGCCATCTCACAGTCTGAAATTGTAAATGCAAAGAGGAAAAAAGATCAGTAGGATTTTTTAGATCAGGATAGGAGCCTTCAAAGAACATGACAAGGTGGATGTCTTTACTGAGTTCTAGTGGTGGTTCATCAGGCACCATGTCATAGATGCCATCAGATTCTGCTGCTACTTAATGTCTAATTACAGAGGCCTTTAAAGAGAAATCACTTAAAGATAAACAACTCACAATAGGAAAAAAAAAGGCAAAGAAAGAAACAGAAATATGAGTAGGACTACAAAATGAGAGACAACATGCTTGCTAAGTAATGAACTAGACTGTACCTTAATGTAAAGCATTCTAGCTCTCCTCCTTACATTAAGCACATTCCCCTGAGCTGAATCCCTCCCTGCCTGCTGCAGCTACAACATCACCTCTCTTGTTCATATCTCCCCTTTCTCTGGGTGACTCCACATCAGCAACACAAAACATAGCAAAGAGAGGTCAAATAACCTGCATTTCCAAATCCATAGGGGTACTGCAGCTGAGGGCAATGCCTGTGGGCACAGCCTCATCTCTGTCTCCTCTCTGCCCATGGTGCTCTTGCCAGCACAGATGGTTGGTCACCCTCACACCAAGCAGTGCGATGTCGCAGCCCTTCTGCAATGTGCCCTGAGACCAAGGGTGATTTGGTCTTAAAGATTTTGGAGCTCACAGTTGCTAGTGGGAAAATGTCTAAATTATCCCTTCAAAGTGCATGGAAGAAAACCAAACCAAACCAGACAACCCTAATGGGGTTCCAATAAGTTTGTGAAACTTCCCTCCAGCACCGTTTTGGGTTTTTTATGCCCTCAGCAAGTGCCCTGGTAACCGTGTGCAAACACAACGGTAAGCGCCCCTATTTCACACAACTTGTCTGAGCCAGGCTGGCAAGAGGCACCTACCCCACCCACAGCTTTGAAAAATTGTCTGCAATGGGATAAATGTGTCACAAGACTGGTCCCCAGGGAATTTCCAGCATTTGCTCCCTGTCTGAAAAACATTTCTTTGTCTTAGCTTACTTGTCTTGCCCAGCATCATCTCCCCCTCCACCAAGTCCTTCAGAGCTGACTGCTGTTTGAAGAATGACTTCAGTCTCATGAGATCAGAAGCTGTGGGTAGTCACACACAGTTATGCAAGGCCTCTGAGGTAAACGATGACACAGTGGGCAGGGAAATGGGAAATCAGACCCATGTGGCTTTCCAGAGGGCTTTTTTTGTATTTGCTACTTTGTTACGTAGTCTCTCCCAAAAGTCACCAAGGGAAGTAAAAATGTGATGGTACTACTCCTCAGTAATAAGTCCAGTTTTCATGCAATATTGATTCACTCCACATTCAATTTTTTGTGGCACACAGGATAGCAACTACCAATAAAATTTTTGAGTTTACTCTTCCATCGTTTAAAAAGTAGTGCTTGAGCTGGCCATTTACTGCTTAGCTCTATTGTCCTCAAGCTGTCGCTGATTCACAGGCAGGAGCTCTGGATGTTCATTTGTCTCCAGATTCCATCACTAGCATATTTTTTTATAATTTAGTTATTTAAATAGGGATGTTTCATCTCTCCCTGTTATACAGCCACAAATCTGCTTCCTCCACACTGCTAACAAATAGCAAACTTCTGATTCAGTCTGCAGTTCCTTTGAGCTCTGAGAACCAAACACTGTGGTTTAAAAAAATTAAAACCAGAGATGAAACCTGATTGTTGTTCCATGCATCTGCTTTAAATTGGTTGTTCTGTTTATTTTAGAGACTTCCACTGGTGAAACGAAAAAGCAAGCAGCCATTCTGCAGAATTAGTCTTGCTACATTAGGCTTTATGCTTGCCTTTTATTTACCCTTCTCTTTTAGAGCATCAATGAAATGTTGCCGGCATTGTAAAATCAACATGACTAACAATTAGCACATGCCACTAAATTAAGTGCTACCTCTAAACTATGTTCTGTAGGTTATTATCAGTTGTGTTTTAGCTACAGATGACTGGTCCAGGGTCCTGCTGATTAAAGGACCGCTCATCATTTTTAATATACCCTTGTCGGAAGGTGCATGCACACAAATGCCATTCCAATACTAGCATTCCTTTCTTCTCTTCCCAGGGCTCTCCCTGTGTGCCCAGCAGTAGTAGAAACACTCTCCCAACCTCTACAGGGAAACAATAGCATGATTCAGCTCTTCCAGGATTTAGAAAGGGAGAGTGAGCCCCGGGGGTGTCATGTGATGAAGGAGGGGGACACCTCACTGCCTGGCCTAACGTGGCACTCAAGATGGATTAACTGCAAGGGAGAAATTCAAGTGTGGGCAACACATTTAACATTGACAGGGATCCAGGGACAGATCTTCCATTTATGTCAGCCTCATTTCCTCACTCATGCAACCCTTCCTCAAATCAGGGAAGTAAGATAAGCTCTGCTGAGAGCCAGAGCAAAGCCATAGTGTCATTTAATTTCACTTGAATGGTCTTCAAGTCTTGACCAGACCTCAGCAGCTTGATCTTGTATCCCTGTCACTTGTGAGTTGGGGAGCTGGAAAATTATCTTAGCAACATAGCTTTTGTGGACCACACGAGCAGCCCATAACTACTCCTAAAGAGTCTTTAGAAGACAGTTAAATGTTTTGAAGGTCTATTGAGCAAGTCAATAAAACGGGTTCATAATTGCCAGGGCGTGTCCCTGTGTCACTGGAAACTCTGTTCTAGGACTGGTGCCCATGCTTTGAAGGGTCAGGGACGTGATGGGCTCTGGGGGAACTGGCAGGAGCAGAGCAGATGTCCTGCAGATGCTCTCCTGATGCATTTGTGCACTGGGTTGTTTGGTTGCCAGCACGGAGTCCACACAGCATGGCTCCTCACCAAGAACCTGAAAGGGGTTTTAGTGAGGTGGGGTTCAGTCTCTCCTGCCATATAACAGGCAATAAGACAAGAGAAAATGACCTCAGGTCACACCAGGGGGAATTTAGTTTGGATATCAGGAAAAATTTCTTCACCAAAAGGGTTTTCAAACACTGGAGCAGGCTGTCCAAGAAAGTGGTGAATGCCTCATCCCTGGAAATGTTCAAGGCCTGGTTGAATGGGGTTTTGAGCTACTTGGTCCAATGGAAGGTGTCCCTGTCCATGGCAGGGGGCTTGGAACTAGATCATCTTTGAGGTCCCTTTGAACCTAGCTTGTTCTGTGTTGCATGATTTGCATTGTAAGAGGTGTGATAAGTTTCACAAAACTAGCAAAATCCCAGCTTTTTTTTAAAGTGAGTAGACAATCCAAGCTTATGGCAAACTGCAGTAGTCTGCTCGAGTCTGTGTAGTGTATGGGGATTTGACATCCAGTTACATCCCAGGCCACTCTAGGGGCAGAGATAATGTTCCTGGTACCAGGCCAGGTTAAATGCATCTGCACCATAGACCCTGCAGATGCTCAGCAGGACAGATGCAGAAACTTGATGTTATTTTTTAGATGCCATTTTCAGATGGCTATTTTCAGATGCCAAACAGAGCTTATTCTGTTCTTAAAAAGCAAGGACATAAGAGCCATGACAAAGAAGTGGTTTACCACAACAATGGTATCCATGGCTTGTAATGCCCTTCCAATTACAAGGAGCAGACAATTGTTCATCACAAACATTAACAAGAGAAAGCTGAAAGAAGAGGAGAAGCAGCCAGCCACGAGCAGGAATAAAGAGGCTGCAAGTGAAGCTGTACACTCTCATAAACTGATCCACATCTGGCACAGCTCTGCTGTAATCAGCAGTTAGCCTGTACTTGCACCCATCCACACAACAGCTGAACCCAACCCCAAAAGTCTTCCCCTGTAATTGTGGCAAATACCACTTCACCACAACCTCCCTTTTGTTCTCCTCAGAACACTGAGCTTCCTCCCTTTCCAAACAAATCTGCTTAAAATTCATAACAATAAAGTTTATATCCTTTCCCCACTCATCTGACACACAGTCTATTTGCCCAGGAACTTCCTGGCACAGTGGAGGGACCTGAGGATGGATTAAGCATAAAGAAGGCCCAAACCCAGAGTGTTTTCAAGCTTCTTCAGCCAAATGGTACGTACCATTGCGGAAAAAGAAGACAAACACAAATCCCTGAGGTTTCAGTGAGCCTTTTAGGGTGTTTTTGTGAAAGTGATTTTCTACACATGTCCATGGGGTGACCAGAAAGACTTGCTTTAAATGGCTGTTCAGTCAGCTTTGGTAGATGAAACTGATATTCCTAATTTCTCATTTGGGTGTTTCTGGCTGACACATGCAGATTATGTTAGGTAGGGAATATACTACCTTCAAAACATAAATAGAAACACCTCAGAGAGCTTACATTTGCCCCAGTCATGTGTTGACCATAGCTGTATTACAAAATTGCAATAATAATACCTTCTGCTGCATCCTGCCACAAAGCTCTGAGACTGCTGAAAAACACATGTGGAGGAGGTGGATCCAGTGTAGTGGATAGAGGTGCATCCAAAAGGGAGGATTAAATTGCCTGTTACCTAGAAACTGCAGCTGCCTTATAGCAACCTTAATAAATAAATAGACATCACCCATTCCAAGGAAAAGAACCCATAATAATCACCAGCAACATCTCCCATTCCAAGGAAAAGAACCCATAATAATCACCAGCAACAATGAAAACCAGCCATTTCATATGTTTAAAATTTTTATTTTACATAAAGCTATACTGGTGAAACCACTTCTTTTCATATTCTTAGGTTTTTCTGATGAGGAAACTCCAAAGACACATGGGAGACATTTTTCTCTTAGTGCACCACCTGGGGACAACCAAAGCAAAGGAACTGTTGTATTTGTCCAGGATCCCAAGGCAGAGTTGTGGGCACTCAATCTCTGCCAGGTACCCCTTGTTACAAGAGAGCAGCTGTAGTGCTGCATTAATCTGTGCAGGGCCTCAGAGAAATAAATATCACTATTTAAACTCTCACCAGCCAGAGGTGATGTGTCCAGCAAGATGCAAACCAGTAACACATCAGTAAGGCACTGGCTGCTACTAAGATACATTCCTGATAAATGAGTGGTCCTTCTTTAAAATATGGTCAAACCTTTCTAAAAAAATCAGAGTTTTTTTAGCTGGTTGATAAGAAAGTTGGTGGTTTCAGTCCAAGACAAAGACATGAATCAGAAGCCATGTATCAAATGACTATCCACAAGAGATAAATTTGGTATGATTTTCCCTAGCTCAGCTATGCCAAAGAACTCCTTAGCTTAATAACACTGGTCAACACTGGCATCAGACCAGTGGTTCCCAGCACTTCCTTATTAATGTGAATGCTTTTGACTCAGCACTTCCACAGTTCCATAAATATTGAGGCTGACTTAATTTAAGCTGCAAAAAGCATTTATAAACATTAAAACTCAATGGTAAAGCTAACCTGCTGCTTGAGCTAAGCTTTGATTTATGCACTGAAGGTTTCTACTAACCAGGCTACACGACGCCTTCAGCACAAAACTGAAGTTTTCATTTGCTTCTTCCTCAGTAATAAAACAATGCCTGGAACCAAAATAATCAACCTCCAGGTTTGAGTTGTTTGGTTTGGGTTGATTTCCAGTCATCCTCCTGTGTATGCAGCATAACTCACTCACTGTACTGAAGGTGCATGGAGACATGTAGAATAAGGGCAGCTTTCACAAAGCAACATTTCTGTGTTGCTGCTAAAATAACTGTCTCCAAGCAAAGCCTGTTTCCAGTCTTGAATATTTAGAGATGCGAGATGGGACCAGACAAGATGGATTTCACAGTTAATATCACTCCTGTCACCAAGGATCATGCACACCACCTACTGTGCCCAGAGCTTTATACCAGCATTTATTCAAAAGTAATGCCAGATTTATGGCATTGCTGCAATTACTGTGAAGGAAAAGAGTCCCTCAAGACTAACAGTCTAGGTCATCCACGGCAACCTCCCTATTCCATGATCCTGAGTTACGGTGAGTTCACTGTAACCATATTATCTAGTGCAAACAGAAAACTCCATCTAGTTCTTCCAGTGAGTGAAAATGGCCCTGCAGTTAGGAAATATGATATTACAGCTTTTCCTTTTAAATGTAGCTTTTTCACTGAAGAATCAAAACTATCTATTTAACTCATCTTGCCAAGTGTGACTCAGCAATTTTATTTCTATGTCCTTATCAGCAATGTGAAATAAAAGAAGTGTTTCTGTGAGAAAAATATCTTTTGACATATTTCAAATAAATATTCAAAAGGTATGTGTGGTACTGAAAATTCAGTTATATAGACTAGTACAAGTCAATTTAGTAGAACAACGATAAGCGAGAAAAATGCATTTGGGAACAGAGTAGAGACTCTGGGGAGGGAATAAATTGGGCAGAAAAAAATCAAAATGAAAGAACTGATGCAGCTCCTATTGCAGATATTTGCTGATGGGCACCTCTGTATGATAAATTTTCCAGCACAGCATTTTCAGTCTCTGCTATATGCAAGGTAGAGCTGTGCTGTCAGCACTTTGAATACCTTTGAACACTTTTGGTATTATTCTTCAAAATACAGAGGGACAGGAATAGGCTTGCAGCCTTAACACAGTGTGAAACATCAAAGTTGTAACCTATAATAAAAAGTCCCAAAAGTCAGTGAAGCCACTGCATAGGATGGTTTATGTTGCTTTAAGAGAGCCTCAAATATCCTGTTTCAAGTTTCTGGCAATAAGCTCTCTTTCTTCACTGTGCAAGTCCAACGTCACTACATTCATTAAGAGCTACAATCATGATGTGAAAAGTGCTGCACTGTGGGTGCTTACTCAGCATTCCCAGTCAGTGGCTTTGAGGCTAGTGCCTCACCTTTGGGCTGAGCTGACCTGCATGAGTGCATCAAAGCTGAGAATATGCACCACAGGTCTGGCCTGCCAATGCCCATCAATGGGATGGTGCCCTCAAGCTTTCTCTTCCACATCTTGTGTCTCCCACAATCTACAGAGAGATTCCTAAAACGAGCACTTCAAAATAGAAAGTGCAGGTTTACCCATTTCTGAACCAGGCGGTTAGTGCATAATGAAGATACAGAAGGGCTGGATTTGATTTGTGTTTCATTAAACGACTGTCTGTGATATATTCTGATCTATCCTTCAGCAAGAGACCTGGCATAAGGCTGGGAACATGGAGGTGTGGGAAGAGGGCTGGGCTGAAATAATAGGAGCCGTGTTTCCACAGCATGACTAAAGGGGATGAATGAAAGAATATACCTCAATCTAAGTATGAGCATAGTCCAAAAAGTCTTTATCTATTAGGGAGAAGAGCCTGCTGACAAATGGGAAAGGAATGCACAATCAGGTTTTGTCAGGTTTGACTTCGTCGGTCTTTCTGCAAGTTCTGCCTCTTAGATTTGGTACTCAGAGCTAGCCACGAAACCAGAACTTTTGTTTCACAGTTCAGAAGGAGGAATAAGAAAGAAGGGTTTATTTTAAAATTTAAAATCTGTTTTCACTATGTATCAGAATAAAACCACTGTATTTCTAAAACTTTCATATGGAAGGCCCAGAAAGGAAAGAGAATGGAGGCCAAGCAAGAAATAGGCCAGTGCCTCAGTGATTCCCCTCTGCAGAGGAAAACCTGGCTCCCAGTTCCCAAGCATTGCCAGAACGGAGAGGGACAGCAGCTTGGATTCCCCCACCAGAAGGCCAGGATGGCCAGGTTTTCTCCCTGCTCCCCACACTCCTTTAGTCAACTCTCTCTCTCTTACTTCTGCCCCCATCTCCTTGGAACATCTCCACTCCATGTAAACAATTACATATGAACAGAGCTACAGAGAATGAGAGTATGCAATCCAGTGGTTAGGAAGGTCCCTGGAGATAAAAGGGAGCTGCAGATTCAAGTTCTTGCTCCGTCTGATTTTAACCTGATTTCAATTAAGCATTCATTGGAAGAAAGAGAAATGGCCTGTGCAGCTTGGCAGCCAGGGACCCACTCCAAATCAGAGCAAGGACTCAAACCTGGGGATGGACTTCCCAGGGAAACCTCCTAACCACTGGCAGATCAATCAGCTCTCACACGTGACGCAGGCGTGGGAGGGAGGCTGAAGCACTCAGCCAGTTGTGGGGGAACTGCCTCTTCTGGGGCCTTTGCTCTGAAAGGAAACCTGCTGGAAGGAACATATCCAGCCAGTGTGCTAGAATCATCATGTGAAGTGATGTACAAGTGTGTCTGTTCCCCTCACCCCATCATGGAGGCCCCCACACAGACAGTCTCCCACTAGAACTGGAGAAAGCTGAGAAGTTGACATCAGGCATCTCCAGACTCGTTTTCTCCTTTCCTGCAATTCCCCTACCAAACTAGAAAGGTTTTCTGCCAGTGTTACAGTCAGAACAGATACATTCTCTCAACAAGTTTCAGAGAAGCAGCATTTTCAGGTGGAAAAGTTGTTTTTGGATTGTATGGGATAGATCCAATACTAGTAAAGAATAGCAAAATTATCAATCATAATGTGGGAAATGGAGAAGTATTTGACAAATGTTTTTGGTTTAGATTCAGAAGGAAGAAGGAAGATATATTCAGAGTCTCACTTGATAGTTACTGTTCCACTGGCAATTAGCAATGATGTTAAACAGCAGTCATTAATAACAACATTTGTAAACCTGCAGGACTTGATTACAGTCTTGGTGAAGTTTGCCAGTTTGGCTGACAAGAATAGATGCAATAAGTAAAAATATTTAGGTCTTATACGGTGTTTAACTTGTTCCCACAAAACAATCCATTACTGTTAAATGGCTTCAAAGCTGTCTAATGAGTGTATTTTGGGAAGTATTTTAAGCAGAATCACTCTCATTCAGGGAGGTGTTCCATCTGGAGTCTAGTGGGGGCTTTATTCTTCGTGTCAGCTACTCCTGTCACATACCAATGGTGTAGACAAAAACAAAACAACTGTGGTAAAAGTTTGGGACAACACCAAAGGGATGCAGGATGATAAAAGTGATGGGGGAACAACTTTGTTATAAGGACTAATTCCTTGTCATTTCTATTACTTGCATTTTCAGAACCAAATGTGAATCAATACATCTTGCAACAAAAGCTTTATGTCACATTTAAAGCTATAACTAGTGATTCAGATATAATTAACTTTGCAAAAACTTCATGGTCACATTAAATAATCAGCTGAACATGACCCTCCAGAGCAATTCTGATCCTTAGATAAATAAGCAGGGGAGTTTGAAAGAGTCAGTGAATAGCTCTAGTGAGAATATTGTTGAAATACCACATGCAGTTCTGGCATCCAAACTTTACAAAATGCATTCAAAATTTGGAACGGATTCAGAAAAGAGCTACAAGAATGATCTGTGGTCTGGAAATCAGACTGAGACTAAAGAAGTTTAATCTGATTTATCCCAGAGAAGTTTAAGAAGTAATATGATCACAGCTCACAGGCACCCAGATGGTAGAGTAACTATTACAACTATGAGAAAGAAATTTTTAACTGTAGGTATCATATCTAGTGTAAAAGGCATAATAAAATCCATTAGGTAGAAGCCAAAGCTGGACAAAATTCAAGTTTAGGGCACATATTTTTTCTTAACTGTGAAAGGTATAAGGATTGAACACAATGAACTGAAATATCTATCTCACAGTCTTTACAGAAAGGCTAAAAGCTGTCCATTATTATGAACAGGAAAATTCATGAGGTGCTGCAATAAAATTTGTAGATATGCCATACAGGAGGTCGGACTAGAGGATGACCTTAAACTATCCTGGGTTTAAAAATCTCCGAATGTGTGGCTATAATTGCCGCATTTTTCCTTTCTAATGGAAGATGGTCACTGGCTTTACTATATAATTTCCTATGTGTCAGCATCTGTCAGTGTTGGACATATTATGGATATATAACTATGTAAGAAGAACCTTGTTAAATACCCACAGCTAAAAATAACTTTTAAGGATCTTCAGTTCTATTATTGTATGTTAAATAAGAGTCCTGCTGCATGCTGCAGAAAGACATTGTTTATCTTCTTGGAATGACATGGAAATTTTGGTTCTCCAGAACATTCACTTGAGTGGAATATGATGATTTTGACTTTCTCCTCCAACTATTTAAGAGGTTCTGTGTTTTTCTTTAAACCAAAAGGAGACTAGAAAAACTAGCACAGGAAAAGGCTGATTTTTATAAAGACCAATATTCCTTCTGAATATTTTATATGGCAAACAGTCACATCAATAAGTGAGATGAGATTCAAGAAAACTCATAGATACTGTATTCACTGTTCATTTCATCAGTCTTGTAGATACCATCAAGTGCTACCCTTACTGCCATCACTGCACAGTAGAAGGAGGTTCCATTTTCTGTAGGAGATGGCTACAGAAAGGCTGACCAGGAAGAATTTATTTAAATTGGATGTTGGTGCAAATAACTTCCACAAAAAAAAAAAAAACAAAAAAAACAAAAAAAACAAACAAAACAAACAAAAAAAAAAAAAACAAAAACAAAAAAAAACAAAAAAAAAA
>VZUI01028382.1:0-49783 GCA_013401135.1 Cettia cetti
TCTATCTATCTATCTATCTATCTATCTATCTATCTATCTATCTATCTATCTATCTATCTATCTATCTAATCTATCTACCTACCTACCTACCTATCTATCTACCTATCTGCCTACCTATCAACCTACCTATCTACCTACCTATCTACCTATCTACCTACCTATCTACCTATCTACCTACCTATCTACCTATCTACCTATCTACCTATCTATTCTTCTATCTCCAAATATATTCCAAATATTCCATGCCAGCTCCATGAACAATGCACTGAAGGTTTTCCAAACAGAGAACATGTGGTCAGTGATATATTATTTTGGATGCCTTTCTGATAACATTGCATAAACCCTTTAGCAACTTTTCTGTCTTGGTATGAAAAACAGTGCCATGCATTATGGAGTGAGAACTCATTGATTTATGAGCATTTCAAACGACCAATTCATTTGTTTCATTTGGTATGTGCACGAACAAATTCTAGAAAAGCTCATTTGTCTTTTACTCTTTCTTTTCTGAAACATTGAAAAAATGAGTTTAAATATTTGAAAATGGCAAGAAAATGTAGAGTTGACATACATTGTCATACATACTTTCATTGTTTTCTGACACTTGGTCCAAACATCTTGAAATCAATGAGGACTTAGATTTGATCTTTATTGTTCTTGGATCAGCCCTTTAGTAATCATAAAGTAAATATAGACTCTATTACAATCAGGCCATGTTACCTCAAGACTTTATATTTAACGCTGTGCTTTACTGTTAGGTTGCTCTCTTTTAACATAAATTTTATTTTAATGCTTATTCTGCATTCTGCATGTTTAAATTGATTTCTTTTATTCCTTATTCAATTATTAATGTCTAATTTCTATCAGAGTTCTGCTGTTTCATGACCTTAATCCCTCAATTTGTGATTTATTCTTTTACAAATAGTCAATTCTGTTTTGTCCTTGTAGTACTCCGTTTATGTGTAGAAAAATTTGTGGAATACTGGAGTTGTTTCACTGTAGTCTTTATGCATGAGGAATCATGTGGCAATAAAGTAAATGATGAGTGAGTAGAGGTCATGTCTTTACTCTTTCCTTTTGTAAAGCAGTATCCAGTGGGTGTGATTAGCAGTGACTTTTGTTCAGCATCTGTATTTAATCAGCAGTTATTTCCCCATTTCCTAGACTGGTTAGTATAACCCTTCACCACTTTATCACTCTTCTCTGCCAACCAGTCAATAAAAGGAGGTTTTCTAGCCTTTTCCTCCTCTATTTTTGTGGCCAGTTGATAAAGTTTTGTTGATAAAATGTAAGTATACGATTTTCTGTAAAGAAGTGATAACACAAGGAAAGTAAATGACTAAACAAAACTTTTCAAAGCTTTCTAGAAGTTTTGTGAAGCATGGTGCAGTAGTGAATCAGCAACACAGAGTAGATTGAAAACATTTTAAAAATACCTATATTTAAATTTAATTTAAGTTTACTGTTGTTATAATTGCAAAAGAGCAGTGTTTACATGGCAGTAGGCATATTAATGACATTATCACTTATCAAGCCTTACAAATTTGTCTTAAGGAATTCTCAGCCCTGAATAACAGCCCTGTCCCCTACCTGGGACAAAAGTGCTTAATCTCATCCTCTGTGTAAGCAGGGGATCAAAACTGATTTATATATCCATGGGAAATCATACAAAGAAACAGCAATATATCTTTTGAAATTATCTCTTGCAGGAATAATTAGCATTTGACAATTAATAAATTAAAATTAAATTCCCTGTTACTTTCCTTGGAATTTATCTCACATGTGTTCTTTAATTATATCCTGTTGCCCTTCTGCTCCCCATGTCTCTGCTTGCCATCATGCCCAAACAATATGTAAGGATTTTTATCCTATGTGTAATACATATAAAACATCACCACCACAAGGATCAGGTTTTGATTGGCCCATTTGACTATGCCCAAAGACTGCACATGAGAAATAATCAGTAAAAAAAAAACTCAGCAATTTTTCCATCCTGTAGGTGAGAGGTTCATGAAACCCTGTGGAGATTGATAACACAATGAAGCTAATGGCCTTTTTACTCCAGGTCATGGGAACTGGGGAAGATGTCAAGAAATTAGTAAAATAAGGAAAAAAAGTTTAACAAGTTCACAAGTTAAGAGTTTTGAATCCTGTATCAAATGCTGTGATTTTAATATGTTGTAGAACTGTCTTCTGTCCATGAAAATAAAGGATTTTAAAATGTTCTCTATGAGGGCTAAAATCTGCCTCTAAATACTTAAGATCTTTATTGCCTCAGAGCTTAAACCCTAGAGGAAGCCTACTCTTCAAGTGCAGTGGCAACATAAGGTAAACCATAAACCAGAATGGAGAAAAAACAATTTAAAAGAAAAGTATTTTTTCACTCTGCAATATGTTGCACAAGTACAGACAGTAGGGTAGCTGTCATCCCTTAGAACTCTGGAACAAAATTGCTTGATAATGAAATTCAGCTCCAAAATCTTTGCTTCTTATAAGAGTTTAAAGAGAGAAAGGCTGTAGTTCTTGGTTGTGAAATAAATTTTAAGTCTTTATCTTTAATGAGATTGTGTTACACATTACCCTGATTTTCCTTTCACTGAACTTCAAGGCACAGCTGAATGCTACCACACATGTCATTAAGGAATGTCTGGGGGCTGTTTTTTAAGAGTGGGAGGACAGAGCTCTGTGTGGGTTTTGTTTTTTTTTTTTTCTAATATATGCTTTTCTTATCTGTTTGGACATCCATTACATCATAAAAGTGGCTCAAATTAAAGTTATTCTGCTACCTTGTGGCTGTAGCTTGAAATATCATGTGTTCAGTGGTTCAATTTATAAAATTGCCTGTGATAATGATACTCATACCATTTGTTAAACTGCATCTGGAATACTGTACTTGATTTTAGACCCCTCCCCAGAGTAGGAGATAAGTCTCTTCTGCTGAAGTCTGAGTGTCAAACATGGTAAATTCTTTTTCCTTACCCTTCTTCAATCTCACATAGCATACAAAGAGAGCATGGAGGGGAAATTTGCACTGCAGCAGTTCTTTCGCCTGAACATATTTCAAAATTGTATGAGAGCAGTCCGAGGTCAATGGAAAATGTCACACATAATCCTGGAGAATTTCAATCTGTCACAGCGGTAATATTTAAATAAGAAAGAACTCTACTATTTCAGGATCAGAACTTTATGTACCTGAGTGTTGCAGAGATCTCACTTTAGACACCCTTTTAAAACTCTTCATACCTATCCTACTTTTGAAAATTTTTTACTCTTTTTGAAATAAAAAACCAGGGATCCATTTCACATGAAACACTTACTAGGCACTTGCAATGACCGTGATGTGTGTCATATTTCTTTATCAGTAGAGTGCAATACACAGTCTAAAGCATTTTTCCAGTCTGTGTGAATAATTCATTCATAGTGCTCTTTAAGACACTTCTGGAAAATTCCTTACACGCTACTTTAGGCATGAGAAAAATGTGATTTTTAGAAAGCTGAACTTGTCCATTGATTGGTCTGTTCTCTCTTTTCCTGAGGGATTTTTATTGTGATGTCCGTCCTAAGCCCAGATAAAACATTTTTCTGGTAGTAAATAGAGACTGTATAACTCATTTTAACTGAAAATGTTTCTATTCTGATTTAATTAAAATGAGTTGAAATAATTTATCATAAAAATTGCTGTGTCAAGATTTTGAATCTCTTGACATTTCTAATTACCTAATTCTGAACAGATTATGCAAATTTTGTTTAAATTCCTGTGTGTTCAGAATTTGTGGTGACTGACTGTAGCTGTGCTAACATTAAAGTATTTCTGTCCTAATGCTTAAATAATGTAGAAAGTTAGATGAGCCTCATAACCATAATAGTAAGTTAGATAATTCAAACATCCAGGGTCTCATTCTGCTCTAGGTATTTTGAAAAATGCTTTACATAACTCTATGTGTTTCTCTATCTTCAGAAAACCACCAAACATCTACTCTCATTGAAAGCAGCTTTAGATCTGTCCTAGTATTTGTAGCTATTCATGGCAGGAACTGTGAGTAACTTCACTAGTTTGTAAAATAGTGTAAAGTAGTGACTGAATAGCATCCTAATTACATCATCTTTCAAGACACATTCCACAGTAATAATTTATTTGTGGTAATATTGGTGATGATAATAATCATCATGACTCATCTGCAATGAATTATTGTTGCTTATGACATTCCATATGTGCAGAACAGTCCTTCCATCATAATCTTCAAATTACATTACATTGAATCAGATTTGCTGGATGAACTGTCTTCATCTTGTATTTTATCTAGAAATCCATTAACAAAACTTCTCAATATTTTTCTCCTGCAAGAGTTTGTAATTGTATTTAGAGATATCCAGTGTCCTGCTGGATAGAGTCCATTAGAGCTGTTTAACTAAGACAAGAAAAAGGCCTCAATTTTTGAATTATTGTTTTAAAATTCCATTAGAGGGCCTAAATACTCATTTTAGTACTATTTTGTACTTCAAACATTTAAAAAAATTTTGCTTTTGAAACTGAAGGGCAAAGTCTCATTCTCTATTGGCAAAAGAACATCTAACAGATATAAGTATAGATCATTGTCATATACTGAGCAATTAAAGAAACGTTATGCGGCAGAAGTTGTTTCAGAAAATATTTTCATCTGTAGAAGCTTCTGATAGAAGAGGAAAAAACTTCCATTCATATTACAAATAAGACATTTAGGTATGGAATTACACTACCACCTAAAACAGAAGACACACGATTACAGATTTATATGGGAAGACGCTGGGCACCATGTTTGTACAAGAATATACATTTGTAAATATTCTTTTCTGTCATTATACATAGGGGATATTTGGCTGGCATACAAATTATTTGTTCATCTTACTGTAGGAAACTCACAATACAGATTTTACCTTACTGTGCAATCTCATTCACAATATATCTCACTGCTTTCAGTGGCAAGGCAGTTCTGAACACTGAGAAAAGAAATCTTAGAAATGAGGGACATGTACATTATTTAGTATGTCTGTATCCATAATGGCAGGGTAACAGAAATAATCTGGAATGATAACGAAACAAATCCATGAACTGCAAACTGCTTTATCCAAACTTAAAAAAAAAACCCCATTTGTTTTTCTTAAAACATAACTGCTGTGTGGCTTGGATTTAAAGGTACTAAGTATGTATGTTAATCCCGTTCAGATTGATATGTTAGTACAGAAATTTTTGAGTCTCGCTGATTTTTGACAGCATTTTACCTTTTCTTTGCCCAGTCTAGAGCAAGAGTTCCTTAGCAGGGAGACAGAATACTACTTTTGTGTGGGTAGCATTGAATAAAAATATGTTGAAGCTTAAGTGTGTGAATTAGATATGAAAATTATATATTCCAAAAGAGCAGTCTAAATGGCTTTTCTTTGGATGTAAATCTCAAATCATATGTTAAAATTTTGCCACCACGAAAGAAAGAACTAGAGAATGCTCTCATCCAGACTTACCCATCCACCATATTTTAAGCAGATAAACAGCAATTGCATTTAGCTGTTTCTTCACACACAGAATCATCTTTACATGTCTAAGTGAAAGCTATTTTCCTTTTATGTCCCATTATTTTAATTACTTATGCAATCTGCCATGAAAACTGCTTATTTATTATAACATCTTTGTGACAGTCTGGTGATTGGAGAATTCTCTTTTTTTAAAAAAAATATTCATATTTAGTGTAAGCTAAAGTCAATTTAGATCAGAAGTTTTCCACATGGAGGGAGTTTGATTGTAATTACAGTTTGATCCAAAGGGTGTATTCATTGCAGACTTCTTACTCTATAGGTCATACACCTTAGGATTTGAAATTACTACCCAATTTCAACATTTAGAAGCTGAAGGAAGTTTAACAAGAAGAATGTTTCTATGGATTTTACACATACAGCAGCTGAGTGAGGAGTGGAACCTTTGTTCTGTTCCCAGAACAAAGTGGAAGCAGAACTCAATTTCCACACGCTTTATCTGGCAGCAGATGTCTGCTGGTCAGTCCTGCAGACAGCCACAACATTGCTGATTCTTTTCATGTTGAGAATAGGAAAGATGTGTGTTGAATTATACAAGTGAATAAATAAATACAAATTCTTCTAAAGCAAATCTTCACTGACTCTGTTTACCACAAACACTCTTTAATTGTTTAAGTTTTATTCTTAAACTATACTCAACAAGTAAATGATTAGCTGCAGTTTTTCTTTGGCATCTATCACATTGGACAAATGTTATCATGTTGGACTGTGATACAGCTGATATTATTTCTGCTGATCTTACATATGTGTAGACCAGGCTGGCAGCTGTGCAAATTGCATTTGAGCATGCTGTACCTATATTGTAGCCAAATTTCCCTGTTATGACTTAAAGCTGTATTCTGTTTCCAATATTTCTCACGGACTGTGCCTCAGCTCTTAAAATATGCATTTGTGGAAAAAATTTAGTGAAACGGACCTCTATGGGTCTTCCACTGTGGCTGCTTAGTGCAAAACTCATGTCAAGTCTCAGTGTAGGATTCAATGTCCAACTGAGTTTCAAAATCCCTAAGAATGGAAATTCCTCCCTGTCTCCAAGCAATCTGTTCCAGTCCTTCAGTGCTACCACGGAGAACCATTTTTAAAATATTTAATTACAATTTCCTCTCTTGCACCTTCTGACCCTTATCTTTTCCACTTACGCATCTCTTGGATGAGAAGGCTAGAATTCACCTTCCAGTAGGGGAATCTGCAATCAGGTCCTCTTTTCTTCAGGCACTCATGCACAGGGTCCCCTCAGATACGCTAAACAGCAGGTTCTCCAGTCCTTGCTCACCTTAGTGGCTCATCCTCTTCTAGATTCTCTCAGGTTTACCACTATCACTTTTTAAAAATCATAGAGTCATAGAATGGTTTGGGCTGGAAAGGGCCTTAAAGAACATCTAGTTCCAACCTCCCTGTTGTGTGCATGGGCCACAGACTTGGTTGCTCAGAGTCCCATTCCACCTGGCCTTAAACCCTTCCAGGGATGGAGCATCCACAGCTTCTTTGTTCTACTGCATCACCATCCTCACAGTAAACACTTTTTTTCCCTAGTATCTAATATAAGCAAACTCTCTTTCAGCCTGAAGCTGTTAAAGGTTAGCTGTCTAAAACTAAACCCAACATTCCATATGCAGCATTACAAGTTTCTAGTGCTGCAGTGTCATCATTTGCATCAGGTTTTTTGCCACACTGTTTGTTGTTAATACAGCCTAAAATATGTTTCATTTTCATACTGCAATGAAACACTCCTCACAAACTTTTGACTATGATGAACAACTCTCATTTGCAGTTTAATTGTTATGAGGCACAATTTTTTCATAAGCACTGAACAGTTTCTTCCTCCAAGGGACAATCCTCTTTATTTTCCCCCCTCAAACTAAAGCAACAAAACCAGATTGAAGCACTAACCTAAGCTACTAATCACTGGTGTTTTAACCTGTGTTAAACCTGTTAACACTGTTACACAGGGTAGGGTAGGGTTGAAGATGTTGTTGCTGCTGCTCTTCTTGTGTCTTGTCTCCATTTTCACAGTCTGTATACCATGAATATAGCATTTATTCACCTGAGGCTGACAGGCTCTGACTTCAGTCTTGTGCTCCCTCATAACTTAACCCTGCTCTGGGTGTCTGGTTTATGAGCAAAATTGCAGAGAACTGCATTTATCTGAGGAATAGAAATTCCTGTGTTAGGAACCTCAGGTGAGAACTTCTGTTGAGACATTTTACCAGCAGGCTTGTTAGTGAACAGAGCCTTTCTGACTGGTTGATTCTGTCTTTGAAATGCACTTTGTGCATCTTCTGCTTTGAAATGTTATGTCTGTTAATCAATCAGCTTGCTCTCAAGGCCAATTTCACCTGCTGTAAAACACTGTTGACCTGCAGGAGGGTTCACTATGTTTTTTCCTTTCTACTTTGGTAAGACATAGCCCCTGGCTACATGCATGGATCAAGTATTTCCTAGAAATCCCATTTCTTAGTTCAGTAGGCTGGGCTTTGGTCTCATTTCAGTCACATGGATTTAAAAGGTGAGAAAACCCCACAGTTTTTATGAGTTTACGCCTTAACAATCATTAAATCATCTCACTCTATATATTTAGTTATTTTATGTGAATCAGAATATTTAAAAGGTGTTTAAGCTTCTTAGGAAATATTTTTCCTTGCATATTTGATTCTTATTAAGGTGATAATGTCTGACTCATAATCTCTAACTGTCATCCTTTTCAACTTTACAACCACGTTTCCAGATGAGTTCCCACTGAGAACTTTATTTTCTGAAACTGCATGTTTGGTATTTTCCAGGGATTGCTTATGGCCAAATATTAAAGCAAATGTCTCAGTGTCATTGTCTTTCAAAGAGTACTCTAGTAGTCTTATACATAGGAGTACTCTCATATTGGTGTTGGCATACATCATGAAAGAATTCTACTTTGAGATTCTAATCAAGGATCAGGATTCATACTGTCTTAGAATTTGTATGGATGCAGGGAAATTATAGAGGCAGCAATTTCATTCAGCAGTGATTTTTGTAAGGAAGCAGCTACCTAACACAAGAACCATCAGGACCTCTAATGAGGCATATCAGCCACATGCTCATTTCAGCTTTATGTAGGTAACTGATAAATCAAGAAGAAAAATCTTTTGGAAGACCCAGGAAAAAGTGAGACTTTCTCCTTCTTCTGAGGGTCTTTGGGTTACACAGAGGAGAGTCATATTTATGCATCGAGAGTTTATAAATTAAGTGCTTCTTACTCCACCATAATTTTAAATGTATGGAGTACCCTTAAATTCTAGCACTACCCACTGTCCACAGGCCTGTGGACTTCCATCACGTCCCTGTCTTCAATCAGGATATTTTGAATTCAGAGTTTCACAAAACTGGATTTCATCCTTTTGACCTCCTGCAATTAGGAATTTGCTGCAGTTATTAACTTGTGGCTAAATGAAAAAATTTCCACATCCTTCCTCTGAATATAACACTGAAAATTCTAAGATGCAAATTTGATTACAAGATAAAAGAAAATGTCTTTTCAAGTAAATTAATATTTATAAACTATCTACATTAAACTACTTTTCCATTTTTACTTAGATATATGTATTTTCTTCAGCAGCCACAAGATGGGAGTATTGACCCTTCAAGCTCTCATTTTGTTCTTTGGTTTTTCTTTACTCTTGTGTTGTGCCAGGCAGAGACTCAGAGAATATGTTTTGTTCCTTTCTGAACAAGTTCTCTGCAATGAACTAAACTGGAGAGAATTTCTGGGATGTTTAGAGAATGTTAGTTGGCCTTATTCCCAACATCAATCCAGGAGGCAAAGGTTATTTGTACATTAAAAGAATTTCTTGTGACTAAGCATCACATTTCTCTAGTACAAATTTCAGAGGTTTTTTTTGGGTTTTTTTTGTTTTTTTTTTTCCAGTTCTGCACTGCTCTGCCACCTTTTCAGATGATGAGCTCCCTTTAGTATTCTCACAAGGCTGTAAAGATAAGTGGAGCAACAGATCAAAACACTTCCTGCTGCATTTACAGGTCACCATCTGCAAGCTGGAAAGAACACAGCTTATGTGATAAAATGACTGACTGACTAATTTTGGGAATGAGAGTTTATGGTAAGAAAACATTAAGGACAAGAAAATCCCAGTTAAATGTTATCTTATGGGCAACTGGACAACTACTTGTTCTGCCTTTAGGCTTACTTCTGAAAGATTTGAGCATGCAGAGATGTCCTCCTATTTGTCATGGTGCCCATAGTGACTAAAAGAAAATGGACCTATGTGAAAGTTTCTGAGCATTGAGGAATGTTCAGATGTGGACGTTCTTGGCCTGTGTTCAAGGCATTTGAAACTTTATCTGCACATAATGTGATCCATCCCCCTCTTATATCTGAAACACAGCATCATCCAAGGCATCTTGTATTTTTTTTCAATTTTTCATTGTCACACCAGCCCTCCCTTCTCCTTTGGTTAAAGCGAGAAGTATTTCATGAAGGACTGTGTAGGAGGTACTTGGATACCTTGTTACCTGCTAGAGGAGTTTTTACATGTATCCAGAAATCTGTGAGCAGCCTCCAAAAAATGTCCTTATGGTTGATCCACCCGGTACAAAGAAGACAGAAAATGACCTAACGATTACTTGATGTGTGCAGGTATTAATCCAAATGTAATCAGACAAAATATAATTTCTGGTTTTGTTAATTAGATGTGTGCTATAAACAAGCAACATTCTAATAAATTTTCCAAAGAACTTGAGTCCTATTGAAATAATTACAAGAAAAAGTAGGGTTTTTTTCAGAAGCCACTGTGAAATTTTAAATCAGACTGTAGGTTTTTGTGTTTTGTATGTTTAGTTTTTTAAGTAACATATGGAAGTTTCTGCTTTGTTCTTTTCCATTAAAAACTTTTAGATTTTATGCTAGGTTTAAACTAGTTTGTTAATAGTAGGAAAGAAGACACTTTGGTTGGTTGGATTTTTTCCTTTGTATAGATGATGTGAGTAAAAAGCAGTTTAGCCATTACACTTTGCCTTGGTAAATGCCATCTTTTCAGGGTATGACATCTGTATCTAGATACAAATAATTAGCCAGCTTTGGTCTGCATTTTAACAAGATGAAAACTTGAATCTTTTTGCTCCTAAATTGTGGACACACTGGGAACCAATATAGGTTGTGCTAATGGTCTTCTGTGTACACAGTAATGAATACAAAGATTGAGCTGACTTGTGGCAAGCAATAATAAAACTGCAGCAGATACATTCATGCTCTCCTCACATGCCTGGGCCTCCTGCTAAATCTGAAACCTTGTCTTCCCTCACTGTGGTCCTACTAGAAACTTGATATTCTGGCCTCTACAAGGATAAAAGGAACTTGTCTTAGACATACAAAAATAGCTGGAAAAAAATATCTTAGACTTAGACTCACATTTAAGGAATTAAAAAAAAAATCACTAAGAGAGGAGGAAAGGAAATGCAGCATTTTCATGGCAAATAGCATGATGTCTGTTTAGCAGAAGTGACCTTGGAACAGTGTGCTTTCTGCCCTCCTTCTCTCATTGCCTGTTTTTTCTCTGGATGTATAGTACTGTGATAAATGGCTGACAGTAGGTTTCACAAAAGACTACTTCAGTGCCTCCTGAGTGTGACACTACAGCTCTTCTGTAGAGTGCCCTTTCAGGCCTTCCCAAGGCCCTCCTCAGCCATCTGGTGCATATTTATGGAGGAGAGGGATTAATTCCCAAGTGAGAAGCAGACATTGCTCAAGGAGTACAGAAAATTTTAAACTCATTGTTAGTTTGGTTACATCTTGGGAATGCTTCCAGAAAAATAGAGGTGGTTTTGCTTTCTTTACCAGTACATTTTAATTGAAGTTTTAAGTTCCTGGGTGTTAAACTGCCTGGTAGGAAGACGTATGTGTCTACTTTTGCTTAAACGAGAACACTTTGGATGTACATGTAGAAACAGTGAATTAGAAAATATAGTATTGGACATGAAACTTAAAAATGTTTTCTGATTGAAGGAACCACCTTATAGTGGTGCTACTTCTCTATGACTCTAAGTAGGATCAATGTTTTATACATACAGTAAAATTGGAGGTAATCATGAAAATCATGTTCTTAAGTGTCCCCAGGCCTGGAAGGTTGAATTCAAGTCTCTGTTTCAACACTTCATGATAAGATCAGGTGTCCAAAGGAGAATCACAATTTGGTGAGACAGAAGATGCAATTTGATAGACAAGGTTATGTCTGGTGCAGTTAATAGGCATGAGAGGCTTCAATGTGCACCTCTTTTTTGGGGGGATTTAATAAGGTGTTTCTAAGTGCCTCACATAGAGGACTCTGTACTGGTCTTTTGTGGATTTTATTATAAGCAGAACAATTCCATGCCTGCCTCAGAGCTTATGAGACAATTCAGTAAGGTATTAAATTACTTTCTTCTTTGATTATATGCTGATTCATTAATTTCAAATGCATTGGCAGTCCTAAAGAAACCAATGGTTCTTGTTAGCTATAGTCTAAAAGGGTATTCTGTATTCCTGAGATATCACCCAAAAGTAAGTTATCATGTTATTGCAAGGACAATATTGATGAGATATTTGAGTCTTTATTGTAGTGGGATTTACCTGGTTCTGTTTAGTTATCTTACCATAACAAACTTTGAGTAGTGTTTGGTCATGTTTGTTTGATTTTTTTTTTCCAATATGATGAAAAGTATGTTAGCAAAGCAGCACCACAGAAGTATAGAAGAGAAAGCCATAATAGTGTGAAGAGCTCTAGAGTAATTCAGTTTTTCATCATTAGTGGTGACTAAAAAGTGGCAAAAAAAGAATTTTCTCTGAATGTCTAAAGTCAAGTGGATTAAAATGCTGAAGGTATTTTTAATTCACTGAAGGCTGTAGACAAAAATATTTCCCCTATCTTGTACAAATTAAAGTGTTGTGCAAGAGATCTATAATGCAAACCTTGTCAAAGTGAAACACCAACATAAGGCATTTCTGACCTCTCCTCTATTTTTTTTTTCTGTCATCAGGTTGCAATCTGCATGTAGCTGTACTGCTTAAGGAGCCTGTCTGATGGATAGGGATCATATGGGCCATGTGCTGCATGGCCTGTTGCTTTTTCACCCTCCCTGGAATAGCCAAGGCAGAACAGGGAAGGGACAAGGCGAGTTGGGACTCCAGTGGAACTGAAATTCAATTACGTGCCTCCTATAGACCTAACCTCCCTGTAAAAATTGGCCTGACCATTTTACCTTTAATTGTGCCTGTGTGAACTCTCTTTGATATTAAAGATGGGCTACCCTCATCCACCTTTTTTGTCACACTGTGAGCAAACCTCACTAAATTAGGTGGCAAGATGCAGACCTTTCAGGAAACCCAGGCATGAACAGCTTTCTCCAGCCCTTGAAAGTACATGGGATTGATCTGTTTGCTGTACAATCCCCAAGCCCCAGGCTATGGATAAAATTTCTTAGAAGAGAGGCAAAGTAAATCAATTCTGTTCTGTTGCTGGGGTAAAGTTGGTCAATAGATGATATTTTAAAGCACCTCCATCAACAATTTATGAGATTTATTCAGTTTATGCGAAAGAGCACTCCATAATCATCACTACACAGTGATGGCCCAACAGGGTGTTGCTAACTGGATATCATTTAATAAAAGTTTTTCAAGTGCTCAGCATGCTTTCATCAGAGGGTGATTTTTGTTTTTATCCTTGTTTTGTATGAACGTTAGGAGGTAATCAAGAAGTTATAAAAGTTGATGATTTATGAAGCTTTTGAAGTGGTGGGTGAAATTGTAGGCTAGATATAATGCTTATATTGATCACACTGTTGGTAAAAGCATGATAAGACTGTTGACTAAAAGTACTATTAAAATAAATTTCATGGCAGGCTGTTAAATAGAGATCTAGTATTATTTAAATAACTTGATTTTGGTTAATGGTGGTCACAGTCAACACTGGGCAGTATTGTGTTGGTAGGCACATAAAACTCACAAATATTACTGTATTGACACTGTGTTTTCAGAATTGGAAAATTAGTTACATAGTTACCAGTCTCTCCTACACCAGCCCTTTATTTTCTTATATTTCCAGCAGAATTCTTGTCTTTTACACTAGTAACATTTTGAAATTTTTGTTCCATGCCTGAGGTTTCATCACAATCTCATTCAGAGGCTTATTCAGAAGTTCCAGTAGCTTCTCCTGCTTTGTTGATAAGTTGGAGTTTTTTATACAATTATACTTTACTTCCTTTTGCTTTTCTCATATTCTGGAATTAATTTGAGGATGGTCTTGCTTGTTCAAGTTTTGAAAACACAAAGGAGAACAAAGTAATAATTTTTTTTTGCATATGTAATTCCATATCTGTTAATTTCTATTACATATTATCCACAATTCAAAAAGAATTTTAAGAACTTATTTTTAAATGTTTATCTGTATCTGTAATTAAGTATTTTTTTTTACTTTTTTTCTGTGACTATGCTTTTATTTCCATTTCTAGCTACTTGTATTCTGAAGAGTGTCAGAATTTATAGTTCTCTTCATGAAAAATCACCCAAACAAACAAACAAACAAACACAAAACCAAACAGCTTTGCCCTGCAACCTCCCCCCCGCAATAAACAAAAACAAACAGCAGAAAATTTTGATCAATTTTTTGTTTTTTCATTTTTTATTAGGGCTGTTCAGCTTCCCTCTCTGTCTTTTTAATGCACAGAATTTTGTTTGCTTATTTTTCTCATATGGTGCTGACTGAAATTTTTCTGATAAAAATACTGGTTTGTATCCTTTTGGAATGAGATCTCTATTTTTTGGCTGCTTTATTTCTCACACATCTGATGTAAACATCACTACCTAGTCATGATATGAGACATCCCAATATTATTAAGAAAAAACGCAAAATCGGTTTTATACTGTGGAATAGTTTTTCCAAGTAAACAAATTTGTGTCATGAAAAACACTTTTCAAGGATCTCATCTGAGAGCACTGCTGCTCTAGTCTCCATTTGTGGGTGATCATCTGAGGCATGGTAAAGAATTCTACAGGCTGTGTTGTGCTTCTCTTGAACAGCAATTCCCCTTCAACCTAATCTATACAAACTATTTATGTTCATGTTGTGACCTTTTCATATATAAGTAAATTAATATCACTAGAATAAAATTATCAGTATCATAAAACCAACATGAAAAGGATTAATTTACTCTTTTAAAGTTAGACTTGGTATTTTGATATTCTTCTACAATCTTTTGACAATAATTTTAGGTTGCATTTTTTTTTTTTCAGAAGCATTTCAGAAGCTCACTCACTGATACGAATAAAGCAGTGTTCACAGGTGTTAGTTATTGTCTTCATTATATAACTGAACAAATGAACAAATGTCTTAAGAGTAAAATTGTTGAAAAGACAGAGTGCAGCTGCTGGAAGTTTTTTTCAAATTAATTTAGAATATGTTGCTGCCAACAGAAGTTTCTTCATTATTCATATAACCATCAAGATTAATATGGCAAAAATTTAGCATGTCAAGAAATGCTTTCAAATCTCTGTGTAGCTTTCAAGTCTCTTGAAACTATGATGGGTCATCTCTGGAGTACTTCTGAAGTTGGGATATTCTAGGTCATATTGGAAGGATTTTTCAAAACAACAAGTGTTGGTATGTCTCTATTGAAAGGTTTGATTCCAAAAACCATAGAAAACCAGACTGGAGCTCTGTGTTACATAAACAGAAATTATATCATATACTATAACAAGACTAAATTTGTGACTAAAGAGTAACAATAACTTTTATGTCTGTTGCTGACAAACTTTAAGTATAGTCTTTTCTGAAGCACATAGAGTAGTACAGAACATAAAAAATTTTCTGAAGCACATAGAGTAGTACAGAACATAAAAAAGTAAACAATATCAATAAAGAGGGACTAGATTTCCCAGAAAAGTTAGTAAATATCACTCTTATAATAAAAATCAACTAATTTGTCCAGTAATTCTTATTTTACATATGCTTGCTGAAATTTGACACCAATACAAACATTCCTCTTTTGACACTGAAGCAATAATAGTGAAGAGAAATTAACTTATAAAGACAGTAGGTATTCTATGTTTGTTAGGCAGCATCAATTTGAGAACAAGAGAGTTGTGAAGTTAAAAAGGAAAAATGTTTAAATCCTTGAATTTCTGTAAGACATGCAATGAAATATTAACATCAGTAAGCAAAATTGTTGCAGACCTTAAATATTAGGGAAAAGTAGTGAAACAGAACACAAAGGCACGGCAAGTGGCTGGCATAAGAATGACCTTACATCATTTTCACCCATGTGAACTTGGAATGTATGTCTGTATTTATGGAAATTAAATCAGCATGCAGACCTTTGCAAACTCATTTAAGCACCATGAGAATTCTCCATGTTTTCATGATATCAACATTGGTAAGCCCAAATTAAAAAAAAAAGGGAGAGAAGATCATATTATTGTTTACTTTTTTTTCCTTGCTATAATATTTTACTGAACCATTCTGTGTAGGTCCACTAAGCTGATGGATCATTTGGCTTGAACTTTACAGGTTAAAGCTAGGGAATTGCACCATTTTCTCTTCATAAAGGTCCTTATTCTCACCTGAACAGATGTGAAAATAATCTTTTGAAGTGTGTTAGAAAATTGGCAATAGCTTTTCTATATTTGTGCGCTGGACACTGATCTTTTCTAGCATGGATTCCCACATGATATAAACCAGAACAGCTCTGTTGAAGTCACTGGAGCAAATCAATCAATACTGGCTAAAAATTTTGTCCCCAGTCAGTGTTTCGATGGGAAGACAGGAAAGAGACTCTTCACTGTCATGTAGTGAGAAAAATCATGTGTCTTGCTGGCTTAGACTAAAGACTGCCCTTTGGAAAAAAAAAATAAAAAAAATCATTGCCTCTTGGCTAAGAAAAGAATTGTGCAAATTTGAGTACAAACAATAGAGCCTTTGAACTTAGGATATGCAGACATGAAACTGTTTATTTACAAGGAAAAATGACCCATTTCTCCAGGAACATGACCCAATTTAATCTTCTAGAAAAAAATTGAAATGCTATTTGACCTAAATTTTCTGAAGCAAAAGTTGTGTGGAAAACAGAGAAATGTCTATATAGTTCATGAGGCAGCTTCATTTACAGGTCATTTGCTCCATGTGTCAGACAGGATTGTGTTTCTTATAATAGGCTGTGATTAGGATTACCTGAAAACTTCCACAGAGCTTTGATCTGTCATATCACTCTTTTGCAGCTGTCTTAGGGATTCCAGTACACTGTAAACACTGGTATCACTTGAGTACACTCAGAGTCTCAGGACAGGCTAGGATAACATTTGGTGAGAATGAAGTACCTTTCTCAGACAGATGTGCAGAGGCAGGAAGACCTGATTCTTGAACTGTCAGCTCTGAGATAATTTGGTATGATTTTCCTAAGAGATCAGCCTACAATGCCAGTTTAGAAATAGGCAGATTAGCCACTTTAGAAATGGGCAGAAAAAAAATATCTTTGATTATTTTAGATGGTCAGTATGGTGGAAATCTCATATGCCTGCTTGGTCTGAAGAAATTCATGCTCCCTTGTCCATGCAGGAGTCTTTCCTGGGAACAAACCTCCTGACTTTGACCTATTTCTTTTTCTCTACATATCCATGGATGTACTGAATCATCAGAGACAGTCAGAACTGGGTCACTGCAGAAGTATTTATCCATTATATTTCAATGGCAAGTCTTTCTGTGTACTCTTCTCAATATGAATACCAATCCTGAAATTGTAGACATCACTGTATGTGATCTGTGGTATTCAAATCAGGTTGTAGTTTTAATTAAAAGATCATTCTCATATAAATCAAAAACTAGAATACTTGTGAATGCTTGATGGTCACTTCTCCCCTGTCTCTACAAAAATGCAAAATGACTAATAGCTGCTTCATACATTTCACTTGCAGAATTATGAAGAGATCCAATAATTTGGAACAAAGAGCTGTATGAGCACTCTATCATCCAAGTGTTTGGTAAAACTGACTATGTGAGACAGCAGTAGCAAAAACTGCTATCTCACATAGTCTCTCACATAGTCAAAACTGGTTTGAGATTGTGACCTTTGGTCACAACTGCGATCAGTAAAATTATTTGAGTTATAAGACAGTTTTCATCATGTAGATTTCAGTATTTACTCTGTAGTTGTTTCTTTTATGTGTGTAGACCATATGCAACAATGAGGAGAATGGATTTTTAAATAAATGCTTTTGCTTATTTGTTATTTTGTAGGTATATGTATTACCTCTGTTTGACAGTTTGTATTGCCTCTGGATGGGTAGCAAAAAGGTCCCAGTGAACTTGGAAAGAAACTGAAAGATGCTCTGAAGGGAAAAAAAGACTGAGGAATATCCTCAAAGTACATGGTGACTAGAGGTAGGTGAACATTAAAGAATTGTATTAGATCTCAATAATGCTGCCTTTCTTGGTGATTTACCTTACTATGTGTAATTCTTTTGGTGTAATAATTCTTCAGCTTTAACTCTCTGATTCAATGGCTGCTGCTGCTGGGATTTTTATTGCTATCATGATAAACAAAACTATAACCTTTTTTGTTGAAGGCATGTAGTAAAAATATAGCAGCTTCCTGGAGAGCAACAGATTTTCACTCTCAACTTCTCTCCTTTAACAGAGGATTAAATCATCAGTGGCTGGATGAATGCTATGTGGTTCATCCAGCCACTGAAAATGACTCTATATAAGTGTATAAATGCATCTATATGACATGTAAAAGACCTGAGCTGGCCCTTACTGTTACCCCTACTCAAGCTCTTTCTATATTGCAAAAACTCTAATAAAAGTCAAATGAGCCCAGTAGGATAGGCAGAAGTAGAAAGCAGTGTCTCAAGCACAAAAGAAGACAAAAAACCAGCAAAATTCTCCTAGCCCAGGTGTGTGCATATCACAAATAAAAAGATTTTAGGAATGCCATCATATCAAATTAATTCCTTTCATTTGCAAAAATATTCAGATACAAAATAACTTTCACTATCTGTCCAATCTGTGCAACTGAAATGCTTGCTTTTTCTGAAGAGATAATTATCTAGCAGTATCAATTTTGACAGTTATTCTCCACAGACAAATGATTTATCACAGATTTTTTTGTATCTTTTGTGAATTGATGTTGGCAATTTTAAGATACTGGGTTTTAACTCCCCTAAACTAAACAGAGTTTTCTAATTAGTGTTTGGAAAGATCTGATTGTTTTCTTCACAGTACTAATCTACAAGTTTTCCACTTTCATATTTGCCCTTGTACTAAGCGTGGAGCTAGGCATTTCTTGTACGTCACAGTGACAGATTTTCACAGTGACAGATTTACAGCCTTGATTACTCATGGTTATTGTAGTCATCAACAATACACATTTGCATATGAACTTTTCACAACAGTCTTGTCTTATTTACAAATAGCATGTGGCTAGCTGTGGTCTTTTTAATCTTAAACAGGAATTTAGCATTAGAAATTGAAGGTAATTAAGCAAAGATAAAAGTACTGCCATTTGTTATCCAGTTGGAAATAACTGAGATCAGTGGCAGAAATTAATGGAGTATTGGATTGTTGCAACTAAGAAAGTTTTTAACTTTTAAAGGAATACATTAGAATTATTAATTTAGCCAATCTAACTACTAAAATCGTATGTTCAGAATTTCCTCTGACAAACACACAGGAAAAAAGAGCTCTCCTTTTAGAAAAGTTTCATATTGAAAAAGGCTTGTGGCAGTTCATGGCTGACAAAAGCCTCCACCTTCAAGGTCACCCCCAGCTCCATCTTCCCCCTTTTGACACCCTGCCTGCACTTCTGCTCAAAGTGGTGCTTACATTGTGGTACAACTCCTAGAAACTTTGAATGAAGAAAACTTCTTATGGGCATTTTTCGTATCAGGTATAATTGTACAGCTAGTACTTTACTTTTTTATTATTTAAAATTAGAGATATTTCTAAGAGATGCCTACTACTCACCTCCAGGTTTTGTCTACTACACACCTCTTGTATCTACACTTAAAAAAAAAAAATCTAAATTCTGGTACTAATTTTAGGTGTGTTTATTTAAAAATTATTATTTAAAAATATTTTCTTCTTAGAAGAGTACCTATGGTTTATACAGTATTAGCCAATAGAACATACTTTTCATTATTGTTTATTTAAAAATAATTCTTGTGTTTATTAGAAGCTGAATTCTTCTTCAAATTCCTCTCTGAAGAATTAATTTAAATATAACTCTGAAGGTGAAGCATAGAAGGTTATTTTTAAAAGAAAAAATTGATTTATGCACTTACTAAGTGCTTCTGGAATAGAGTTTGCAGATTCAATCTTACAGTGCTGCACAATTTCTTACAGAGCTGTGATTCAGCCACTGGCTTAGGAGTAAGGAATGAAATGAAAAATACAAAAAAGGGAGACCCTCCTCCCTCCCATATATAAAAGATATAAAGTAAATTAACATTTACCCTGTTCTCTAAATCATCTTCTAGAATCTAATAACATCTTTAATAGACATAACAGCATGACTGCTTAATAGCTTTTATTTTCCATTGTTGCTTTAGTGTCATACTTTTTGCTAAATCTCATTCCAGCAGTGCACAAATACCACTGCTGAGAGTGGAAGTGTGGTTTATTTCCATAGTTTTCTATTGGGGAAGACAAGCGAAGTAGAAGCTGCAGTGATCTTATGGTCTTCATCTTGCCCAATTTGTTTCAAGCACTCTGCACTCCCTCCTACTGAATGAAACCATGGCTTGCTTTCCTCCACTTGAAATAATCACCTGTCTTATGGTGATTAATTTAGTTATGCAGATTTTGTTCTGCTTGTTTTTGGAGCCTCAGCCTCCCTGAGCTTTTAATAATCAAATCCATTGCTCATAACTCTTTTTTCATGCAGAAGTTTGCTGCCTCCAACATGGGTGGTATATTCTGAGCAGTGCACCCCTCACTCTGCACTCAAGTGCTCACACACTGCGTTGGAGTCCTCATGGTCAATTTTGACACAACAAAACTTGTTCTCCCCAAATTCAGCTTATTCCTGTTAATTTTCTGAAAGTACTCCTTTGACTGACTATCTTTGTTCCAGACCCTTATCCAAAGCCTTTCCTCTCCAAAGATGTTTTTTTGCCAAATCCTGGTTCCAGTACAGAGCACAGAAAATCAACAGTTTTGACCATTGTTTACTCAGGAGGAAATGGGATCTTTTCCCCAGTTTCCATCTGAGAGGAGAGGTGCTCTAGGCCTAAGAAATTTCCTTCATCATTTGATGACTGTACCAGCAGGGTTATGTGTTCTGCAGCTTCCCCTCTCAGAAAAAAAAAAAAAAAACCCAAACATTTTATTTTAATAAAATATCTTCCTCCTTTCCCGTCAGCCTCACTAGCATCCTACAGTCCTTTTTGCTTTTGGCATCTCTCCCAGAACTATGGGCTGAAGGCAGAAAGAAACCACACTAATTCTGTGGTTTCTAGAAGAGACCAAGTCTCCTTATTACATATTTCATGCAGCTGTGCTTTCTTGGCCATCTCTCTCACTTCCCCAGTTAAATCCCAGTCTTTTCTTCTCCATTAGCACATATGGTTTTCTAAGATGATCAGGTCAATGACTCATTGTACACACTTGTTAAATGGGATCATTTTGAAGGTGCTTTGCAGGGAAGTGGTCTGGCTCAGTTTAGGTATATTGCAATACAGAATTGCTGGTCTTGACATTGGAAAGAATAGATACTTTTATCTTCTATCTCCTTTCATATTGGTAGGCAGCTTTTCATGCTAAAATACACTAGTTTATCAATATCTAAACTGTATTAATCACCCTTAAAGATATTTAAAGATATTTAAATATGTTTACTTCTTTCAGAGTTCTGTTAAGGAGGTTAAAGAAATATAGGTGTCATCTCAGTGACTATATATGTGTTTATCTATGTATTTCCATATGTATGCATACAGAGAAAACACTTATGCTTCAACTTCTATTTTTTCGCAACATACATGATGACAATAACTCACAATCAGTGGTTGCATTATAAATTCCAAGAAAGACCTTAAATTGCTATTAGAATAGACAAATAGTACACACACACGCACATGTACATAAAATATCTGTTTTGAAGACAAGTAATCCAAATTTTATTTGTATTGTAAGGGGAAAAAAAGAGAGGTGTTAAATATGTCCATTTACATTGCAGTGATTCCACACCTCTAAGCAGATTTTTGGAGAAAATAAAACATTTTACAAATGCAAGTGTTTAACTACAGAAACATTTTGGGAAAAAAAAATTGTTGGACAATATAAGGTCACGTTAAAGTTAGAAAAATATGCATATATTATTGAAGGTTAACGAAAGTAGTTTTAGATTTATGTTTTCCTGTGATAGTCTCTTTATTTTTTTTCATAATCACCATGTTCCTACAAAAGAAACCAGTGGTTACTCTGCAGTTTGAAGTGCTCAGAGAGCAATAGAAATGTATTACAGGAACTTGTCACCCTGTGAATTTTTAGAGCTGTCTCCTGGTGCAGTTCTGCAGATTCTACAGAAGTGAAATGCTTTCTTTGTGGTAATTATAAACATGTGTTTTAGGAAGGAGAAGTCACCAGACTTTATGAATTGAGGAATTGTTATTATGACTTAGTGTCACAGGCTTTCATACAAAGATTGAAATGGCGCTCCCTGTCCAGATGGCTGCTCCCATCTCATCCCTACCTTCCAGTGCCTTTTGTGTGCAGGTGTCAGTCCAATTACATTTCCTGACACCTGATAGCTGTGTTTAGTTGTGGTTTCCAGATCACAGATTTTTCCGTGGATACAGTGAAAATGGTAGGGAAGTACAAGCAGCAACTTCATTTATATTAAATGTTTATGTACTAGATGTAAGGAAAATACTTTTGCTTTGAATAGTACAGTGGTATGAGAGGCAGGAAAGCAAAAAATAATGAAACAAGTTCCTAATACTGAACATGTGGCATGAGTTATTTCTGTACCATAGAGAAGAGACCCTCCATCATACAACAGCAGCAGTTGAGCAGATCAGGCTCAAGAAGGCTCCTGGAAAAAATAACTGCTGCCCTACAGCTCTGATGTTTAGGGTGATGAAGTTTGAACAGTCTTACTAGGTTCATTACATTTTTTAATCCCTAGGGTTAAGACCTGAGGGAATTATTTAAGGACTTTACAGAGTTAATCATCCATCCTGAATTTTTTTTTTTTTTAAGGTAGAAGGATGCATCTGGGGTTTTGCTTCATTGGCTGATTAGTTCTCTCCCTGTTTCATTAACCAGTTTTGTAGTCCATCTTATAACTTTTCCTAGCCTCATATCTCTTCCTAGCTTCTTATATGGGCACTGGTCTTATAGTGTCTCCTATCCTCATATTATTGTAAATGCTAAAATTCACTTCAATACTGACTTGTATATACTTCATCTTGAGAATGTGATAAGGCAGCATTCAGCACTGGCTAAAAATATTGTGTGAAATGGAAAACCACAAATATTTACAGCAAAGCTCTGCATTCTTGTTTGGTACAGGATTTCTTGACCCTGTGACACACCAGGGAAGTCAGCTTTACTCAGATTCAGCTGCCATTTCTTTGCACCTGTACTCTAAAATGAATTTTTGAAAAGATTTCATGAACTATGGCTGAACTTCCCCTGGCTACTTTGCTGCTGAAAGTTTTCCTTCATCACAAAACTCTCAATTCACTTTGGTCAGAAATGCCTCATTGTATCAACTAAATGATTGCTGGATGCAGCTGTATGTGTTAACTATATTTGAAGTTCAAGAATGTTACATTTTTAATGGGATAAAATATTCTTATAGCAGAAAGAAAACAAGTACGTTATTTTCAGTTATAGTATGATAGCTGGAAAAAGTTGGGAAGAAATTTTTCTTCCCTTATGTAATTATCTAGTTACATTAAAAGGGTGAAAGGGGATTTGATTTCCACTGAAGTCTCAGGTGCTAGCCTCTGTAGAAAATATGATGATGACTAGATTAGATGAAGTAGCAGTCTGCGTTAGGATGGAGACACCGATTATTCATAGGTTTTAAGACCCAAAAGGGACCATTATGATAATTTAGTCTGACCTCCTGTATAACATAAGCCTTATAATTTCCCACAGTAATTCTTGTGCTGAGCTCCTAACACATTCCTGTGCATTAGTAGACCAGTCCTGAAGCCTTACTTTTGGCACAGAACAGAAAGTGGAAGTCAGTAAGACAGAATATTTTAGTCCTTTCCCTATTCTACTGGAAAGAATGATAATTTCACCTGAGTACATTAGAAAGGGCAGTCAGTGTTTTAAGAGCACAGGTTCAAATTTATATCCTGAAATTTGAATATCATTATATTCCAAATTTTAAACATAGTGGTTTATTTTAAATTATTGAAGAAAATTGCAGAATCTTATACTTTAACTAACTGGAAATTACTTATTCCTATTTCTGAAAATTTTTTTTCTGCATCACCTTTAGGACCATCGCAGCAGCTAGGGCACAGCTGGTTTATATGGTAAAGGAGGAGGCAGTGGGCTCCAAAATTCTTTTCTATGTTTCTAAACCTGTGCTAGCCCATTTTTAGTTACAATGCAGTTTAGTCTTCATTGTAATGCTATTATGAAGAGTAAAAAGGCCATATTCTTGGGTTCAGGTGGATCAGATCACCAATATTCAGCCAATTTGTACATAATTGCTTGTGTTTATACTTATGTACATAAGAGCCTTAGAAATAATTGGGTGAGGAGAGGCTGTGGGGAAATCTGTTTTTCTTGTCATCTATCTTAGCTCGAGTTTTTTGGTTGTTGGTTTAGTTGGGTTTTATTCCTCTATATGTCATTTGCCCTGGAAAGTAAACCTTAACTGATTGTTCTCCCTTTCACTAGACAGTTTCCTTCCTATTTCTCAGGTACTTGTGTTCTCTGTGAGCGTGTATTTTCAGATGTTTGTATCAGGGAATGTATGCCTTTTTTTGCTTGTACTGCTTTTTATTTAAAGTGTATGGAAAATATTACAGTGTGTTTACAATGTACCATTTCCTTCAAAATGCACACAGTAGTTGTGTTAAAATACTTTTTGACCAATTTACTCACTTAGAGATTTCAAAAATGTTCTGACTATATGACCTGAGATACTAATGCCAGAATAAAGTGCAAAAGAGAAAAAATAAATATATATGGGTTACATTTTAATTTATTTTTCTGCTTTTTTGGTGGCCACTAGAGAAACTATGCCATCTAACTTGAGGAAAATAGTCGGATTTAATCTGCTGCATCATTAGTTCTGAATATCTTCCTTTTCCTCTGCTGATACATACCTATTTGTCATATGCACCAGGACAGTCTGAACTTTATTCAAACATGAGCAAAATTAAAGAGACATGAGAGGTTGACATATGGTCTTGACACAGTCCTGACACCTATACTTCTCTGGCATAAAAATTTGTAAATGTGGATAAATTCCACACTGTGTGACCAAGTGGGGTCTGCAAATATGACAGCTGAGAGCCATCAAGTTTGGAGATAATGCAAAGCTTTAGGCTTTATGAATGTACTTTTTTTTTTTAGGAAAAGGACTGCTCTTTGAAATGAGGCTTTGCAGCTTGTAAGCTGAGTGCCTCAGGCAGCTTGCCAAAAGAACTTGTGATCATTAACTTCCAAAGATTTGTTTCTTGAGATGTTCTGAGCTCTGATCTTGGCCATACCGGAGATATCAATGATATTAGCCTTCCCTTAATTGTTTTCTCTCCTGGATCATTCATCAACACCTGTACATTTTCTAACAAACACAGAGCAGATAAAATGTATATGAAGTGTGCCATACATCACTGAATAAACTGAATTCTTCTATTAACTAGACTAAAATTGCACCAGCAGGCACAGAACTGGAAACTGTAATAGCACGAGAATAGGACTTGGGAATAAGACCCAGAAGGGATGAGTATTTTCCATTGATGCCCATTATAATGTAATTATCCATTTCAGAATGGTTCTTTTATTATGTTTGTATTTTTTCATTATTCTTATTTCACAAAAAGATAAGCACAAAACAAATGTTAACTGTAATTACTCTTGTCATCTAACATTATAGTACCTTATCATCAAGATACTATTTCTATTTTTTCCTAATTTTCCTAATTTTAATATTCCTGATAGAAGTAGCTGCAAGGGAAGGCAATCACACACTTTGGTGACTGTATTTCTTTATTATTTCCTCAACTGCTGTTCTTATCTCTGAAAATAAACTCTATTATGCTTTTTATGTCCAAGAAACATGACATTTTATTATTATAATATCATATATTTTTGCCCTTGAGTTTGATTTTTAGAAATATATAGAAATTATGTTTTTTCTGTAGCCACCTCAGCCAGCTAACATATATAAACAACCTGCAATCTTGTAGGTTCCTAACATATATAGCAACCTACAAGAAATAAAGAAGTCAGAATTCTGCCTCAGTCTTTGCTGACTCTTCAGCACAGAATGAAATGTGAAGGTATTTGAGAAACTGTAGCCTCATTCTGGATTTAACACAGAAGCATATAAAGCCAGGATACATCAATTACCTGGAAATACAAGTAAGTATAATTCCCATCAGTTTTTGCATCCTAACTCTTCAGCAATGAGTATATATATAATAGGAAATATATTTGCTTAGAAGAAAAATAACTCCTCATGCAGCCAAACCCTTCCCAAGCAGAAGAGAAGGAGTACCTAAAGGAAGCAGATATCTCTAGTTGGATGATTTCAGAGAAACACAATTATGAGCCAAAGAATTCCCCCTTTTGTCTTTACTCTTATAATCTGTGCAGGGCAAGATACCAAAAGGAAATATCAGTCTGCTGAGACAATGAAATTGAGGACAGCCTGTGTGAATATTGTAGATGTTTCAAGATATTTCCTCCAATTCCTTATAATTAGGCTCCTGCTGACACATTGTCTGTCTTCCCGTGATGATTTGAAATGAAACAGTCAATGATGATCCAAAGGAGCATTTGGCTTCTTGAATGATGAGAAAGGAATCTTTATTGTTTTCTTTTCTCAGATGTCTCTCTCTATCACCAGAAAGAGCCATCCTCTGTGTGCTTGCATTTTCCATGCACCAGGAGTTTACTCAGAACATTCAGCATAGCAGAAGACTGGGGACCTTAAACTGCATGATATGAGTTTTATTAGAGGCCTGTCTAGACCACAGCACCAAAAGCCAAAAAATAAAAATGTGATAGTGCTGGAAGAAAAAGAAGAGATATATATAGTGTGTTAAATATAGATACATTCTGAGGCAAATGTGACCAAAAAACCCCAAACCCAAAAAAATTATTTGAAACTGGTTAGTGCAAGAATAAGAGAAAATGGGGTGGAAAATTCAGCCTTCAATGATCAGAAGAATTGTAATTTTCCAGAAGTGTAGGCTAAATTTATTTTTTTTTATCCTTTAGATTGATTTAATAATAAAAGTTTGAAAGAGTGGAATGAAAAGGAACATGAAAGATGCAAAAATTTCAAAGTTTTTTTTTCATAGTTTGTTCAAAAGCAGTTTCCTCTTAGTTTAATTACACTTCGAAATCTAAAACTTTGTTAGTAATATAACATCCATATTTAGGCATCATGGATCCCCTTCTGTCAGGCAAATGTGAATTTTAAATCATAGACTGTATTGTAAAAATTCCTAATTTATTTAATGTGTTTTTATCTCTTACAATCATATCAACTGTGATTCAATTAGTGCAATGGTGACTCCCTAGTTTTACTGCAATAGGATTTTTGTGTTTGGCATATCTGATATGCAGAGGAGTTGCCTCCTGCCATTTCATTCAGAGACGGATGGAAATGCTAATTTTCTAGGGAGGAAATCTTTGTCTGCTGTTTTATTGGTAATATGACTCCGAATCATCTTACAGGTGTTTTCCAGTGGTGGGGTTAGACTCCATCTCAATCTGATAAGGAGTTCCTAATAAGAGGAAATTAGGTCAGTACTCACAGAAAAAATTAAGTGCCATATGTCCTGACTCTTCATAATGATAATTAAATCCCAAAAGGACATCTACACAATACATGTAATTTTGAGAAAATAAAGAAAGTCTTCATGAAGTGGTTACAGTTTTCTGAGAGCTAATTAGGATCAAGATATTAGGTACTCTTGTTAATATGAGAAGATAAAAAAGAAAAGAAAAAGCCGTAAACAGAATTGTGCAAACTGATCCCTTTTACCAACCTTGATAGGTTTATTTTTAAGCATGAACAAAACCAAATATAAAACAAATTCATACATTCTAAAATATTATTTGGAGAAAAGAGAATTATTGTCCCATGTAATTTACTTGCATTCCTCTGTTTATAAACATTTTATAAAGATTTTCTTAATTGTTTTAAAAAACTGCTTTTATTTTTTGATTCGAGTTTTCCAAATCTCACAGGCCATATTTATAAGCAATATGATTTTAACTGCTAAAGCACTGTAAGTCATCAATTATATCTTATTATTGAAATTTGAAGAAAGAAATATTCTAAGTATCTTATAATTTCATATTTGCTTTATATTTATGACATTATAAACCACAAATGTGATGACTTTGGAGTCAATGTGAGATTTTGTACCAGGTTTTAATGTCACATAGAACTGTGATCAGCCTTTTAGCTGTCTATCTCTGGAAAAGAGAATCACTATTCTATGAAAAAGAAAATTGCACTTCTCGTGTGACTCACCCTTACTACAGCCAGTGTTCATCCAGTGTGTTTTATATGATTTTTGTATGCATGTTGCAGTTTAATTTTAAAAGAAGTATTGGAACTCAGTGCTTTGGAACACAATTTGGGTTTGCTCTTTATATGGATAACTACAAAATGGCACTTTATTTCAGCCTAGTAACAATATATACAGGAGTAGAAAGAAAGTGAAAATACACTATTAGGGAAATTCAATTACCTTGATTATCCTGCATTCTTCAAAGCAGCACAAAATTGTGCATTGTGGAAATATTTTTAGTAAAGGTAAATATAAAACCCCTACAAACATTGGGAATATTTTTCTTTTTAGACTGCAGTGAAGCACCAGCTGCAAAAATGTCATCAATATACCTTAGGCAATGTAAACGCAAACTGCAGAAGTCAATTGTTTTAGTTTTCAGCAGAAGTAAAATTTACAAACGCAAGCATTCAAATACCCTAACTATACTATGGAAAATACTGTGTTAACTGTGTTAACACATTTTGGAAAGGTAAAAGCTAATGTAGATGCTTAAACTCAAAGCAAATAGCTCAGAAGGATAGGAAAACATGATAGTTCTCTGAAAGAAAAAGCCTCCCTTGTTTTAGGAACCACATTTTTCTGCTGCAAAATAAAATATGTATTCTAAAGAAGTATGATGGTGCTATTTGTCTTTGATTTAACTTAGTATAAAAAACACTATTCAGAGCGAGATTTATTAACAAAGGAATTGCATTTCCTCCCCCCTAATTAGCTCTAGGGACAAATTAAAGTTTATAGCCTTCAGGCAAGTGCAGTGTATATATAAGTCAGGATGATCCAGTGGTGCCATTACTTTTTCTACATAGATCATTACCTCTTGCTAGTTTAGATTCAAATTTTGAAAATTTTTTGGTTACAATTAGGTGTTACACAAATAATTTTTAGAGTTTTTATATTCTCAACACCACTGAAAAAATCAAGCAGTTTAATGAGGTCTTGTCCTAGTTTCAGCTGGGGTAGAGTCAATTTCTTTTCAGTAGGTGTTACAATGCTGTGTTTTGTATTCAGAATGAGAATGGTGTTGATAACACACAGGTGTTTGGGTTTTTGCTAAGGCTTATTTATCCTAAGTCAAGGACTGTCTTCCTTTGTCTCATGCTTGGTCAATGAGGAGGTATCCAAAAAAACCTCCCAAAATCCCAAAACTGTCTGTGAAGGAGCATAGCCAAGACAGGTGATTGGAACTGATCAAAAAATTTTCCACACCACAGAAGTCATGCCCAGGATATAAACTGGGGGGAGTTACCCAGAAGCACAAGCAGATGTGGTTTTGGGAAGTGGGGGGTCTGGCATCAGGCAGTGGGTGGTGAGCAATTGCATTGTGCATCACTTGTTTGTTTCCTTTTTATTATCATTATTATTATTAACCATTATTATTGAATTTTACATAAGTATCAATTATTAAACTGTCCTTATCTGAACATACAAGTTTTTCTTTAATTCTCCTCCTCATTTCATCATGATGGGGGGCAAGAGAAGAAGGGGGTTAACTGAGGGGCAGTGTGGTGTTTCATCTCCAGCTGGGCTTAAACCATGACAAGTTTTTAGCTCTCAAGTGTCTAATTTTAAGTTTGAGGGAACTGCGATTGTTTTACGGTGTCCAGGACCCCCTGCAGGAGAATTTAGATCTTGACAAAAACCAAGATAACTGAAAACTTTTGACTATGGAGGTCTGGCTTTGGTTCGTTCCCAGCACTGTCTCTTGTGAACTTAAGAGGCCTAAAGACAGATTGCTATTTCATGTACTCAATTATATGTGCACGTAGAGAGGAAAATAATGTACTTCCAGTACTCCAGGAAAACTGTCAATTGCTGTGGGAAAAGCTATGGGTAAAGCTCAAAGTTGTCATAAACATTGAAGGTTTCAGCCTGTGAAGAACTATAAAATTACTATCTCTTTCTAAATAAACCCCTTTTTTCTAAAAACAGCAGTAATGTAAAACATGGTTCATTCCTGTACTGGACAAGAGAAGACTGATGATTACAGTATGCAACTTAGCCAAAGAGCTAGACATGTAGCAGGAGATTTGCTGTTTTAAAAACAGATGCTGCACTGTAGGTGAGAAAATTTATCAATGCTGGTATGTTTACTAAATTCCAAAATTTGTTCAAGAGAGCAAGAGTAGCAGCAAGGCCATCACAGTTAGCTCCAAGGATTGCTGTTCTGTTCACCTACAGTGGCACCTTATTATCATAGAATCATAGAATGGTTTATATTGGAAGGGATCTTAAAGATCATCTAGTTCCAAACCCGCTGCCATGGGTGGGGAGGCTTTCCACAAGATCAGGTTTTTCAAAGCCATATCTCATTTTTCTCTGGTAACCAGTGATAAGACTAAAGGGAACAGCATAAAGCTGTGTCAGGGGATGCATAAATTGGCTGTTTAGAGAAAGTTCTTTACCCAAAGGGTGGTTGGGCTCTTGAACAGGCTCCCCAGGGAAGGGAGCAGAGTTCAAGAATTGTTTTCAGGCACAGGGTGAGAATCTTGGGGTTGTCCTGTGCAGGGTTGGGAGTTGGACTCAGTGATCCTTGTGGCTCCCTATTAACTTAGGATACTCCATGATTCTACGATACAACCTGGCCTTGATCACTCCCCAAAAATGGTCAAGAAAACTTCTTTGGGCCAACCAGGGCCATTCTCACAGTAAAGAACTTATTTTTAATGTCTAATCTAAACCTACCCTCTTTTAATTAAAAAACATTCCCTCTTGTCCTATCACTACGTGTCCTCATAAAAAGTCCCTCTGCAGGTTTTCCTGTAAGACCCTGCTAGGTACTGGGAGCCTGCTGTAAGGTGGAACCTTCTCTTCTCCAGGCAGAAACACCCCCATCCTCTCAGCCTAGGAGAGTCCTCCAGCCCTCTGATCACCTTCATGGCCTCCTCTGGACCCATTCTAACAGGTCTGGGTTCTTATGTTGGGCGCCCCAGCTCTGGATGCAGAGCTCCAGGTGGGTCTCAGCAGAGCAGAGCAGAGGGGCAGAATCCCCTCCCTCCCCTGCTGCCCACGGGGCTCTGGATGCAGCCCAGGACACGTTTGGCTCTCTGGGCTGGGAGTGCCATGGCTGGATCATGTCCAGCCTCTCACCCAGCAACACGCCCAGGTCCTTCTCTCAGATCTGCTCTTGATTCATTCTCCACCCAACCTGTATTTGTGCCTGGGATTGCCCCAACCCAGGTGCAAGACTTTCACTTGGTTGTTGAACTTCATGAGGTTTGCATGGTCCCACCCCTCAAGCCTGTCAAGATTCTTCTGGATGGCATTCCTTCCCTCCAGTGTGTCAACTGCCCCACACAGTTTGGAGTTGTCTGCAGAACTGCAGAGGGTGCACTCAATCCCACCGTCTTTGTCAGCAATAAAGTAAAACAGCACCAATCCCAATACTGACCCTGAGGACTGGATCTTGTTATTGGCCTCCACTTGGGCATCAGGCCACTGCTCACATCTCTTTAACTGCAATCATCCATCCAATTCCATTCCCATGATGTTCATCCATCAAATCCATCCTCTCCAGTTTAGAGACAAGGATATTGTGTGGGACAGTGTAAAATACTCAAGTGCAACTAGATGATATCTTTTCCCTTTCCTTTTAATGCCACAACCTCAACATAGAAGGCCACTAAACTTACCAGGCATGATTTACCTTATAGTGAAGTCATGCTGGCTGTCACCCATCACCTCCTTTTATTCCATGTGCCTTAGCAGTTTCCAGGAGTATCTGCTCCATGATCTTGTTTGGATCTGGGGTGACACTGACCTCTAATTCTTCATGTCTGTCTTTTTCGAAAGGATGAACTTTCTCTGACTGTGAGCAATTCCTGTACTTTGGAATACATTGATGTGAGCCACAGCTTCTGCAATGGATTTGAACTTAATCTGCATGTTGCATCTCTATTGTATTCCCATGATTCATTTTTAAAAAAATGCTTTTGAGCATGGCTGTCTTTTGAGCATGGCTTTCACAATAGGGTGGGCAGCCGGATAACGGAAACACTTCAGTGCTGTATTTTTATGGCTTATATCTGGAAGGGAAAATGGCTAAAAGCATTAGTCTCTTTGCTATTCAGAGTTTTGACTGCTTTAGCTAGGGGGGTTGGATTCATGATCCATTTACTGTTTCCTGTCCAGCATCTAGTTGGTGCATTATGTTCCATGTCTCATTTCATTAGCTGAGCCCTACATGATGTCAATTGAGAAAAGCAGTAGCTGTACATTATAAAATCCTTGTAATGGTATGACAATGACAGTATTATAGTAGTCTTTTTCTTGGTTCCAATGTACATTTTACCATTAAATTTCATTCCTTCAGCTCAGATGCAGTGATAGAAAGAAATTCAGCTATACCCCAGCAGGAGTTGTAAAATTTTCCTTGAAATGTTACATAAGGGAACACTTGATAGATGGAAAATACTGATATTGCTTTCAGTTCACCAAATGTAGAATAGTAATCTTGGTAACCAGCCTGACAACATCATAGATACTCACTTTCCTTTTGGAAAAGAAAAAAAACCGGGGGGGGGGGAGGGGGGGGGGGGGGGTAATGGGTAGGGAAAACAAACCTTATCTTCATAAAGTAAAAATTATAAAATTTCAGAATACGTTTTTATTTAATCCTTATGTCAGAGAGAAAGAATTTTGATGAGGGTAAATTCAAGGAAGTTTTATGAGAGACGTGATTACATATAGATTTGGAAAAATTAGTGCAATGCAATTGATAAGATTTAGAAGTAGGAAGGCAGCTTCTGTTTTGCAGCAATTGGGTGCTCATTCCCAGTTGGATTGTACTGACACTGCATATTTACCAAAAAGCAATTGTGAAACTTACATCTTATTTCATGCCCAAATTTATGTAAAAATATATATAAAATGGGATTTTGTTGTACAAAGTAATTATTCATTGACTTAACAACTGCTTTCAATAATCACAAAAAAAATTTACACAAATCTGAAAGAGCAGAGGGAATAATTGGGACCAAGCCTTCATGTCTATCACCAGCTACGCCCAGAGTGCCCCATTTTTTGTGAAGAGTTCTTCATTTGCTTATCTTGTATGGGTAAAATGAGACTGTAGATAGGACTGCCTGACTGCTATGACACTGTCTATGGAGATGTACTTGAAGGTTACATGAGACACTGCAGCTACAAGTGCATTTTCTACTAAGCAAATCCAAACCTCTGTGAGATTTACCAGGGTTCCATTCTAGTAGGCTATCTTCAGTTCCCTGTAGTTTTTTGTCAGTCTTTTATCTCAGAAACTGGTATTTTCTAGATTCAGGTGCACAAAGTAACAATTTTGCTGTAAGTAAGGCAGATGGGATGTGAGTGTGTGTCTGTGTGTGTATAGTTCTCCCTATATGGAAAGAAACCAAACATTTCTAGAGAAATTCACAGTGAAGTGCATGGCTAGGAGAAGGAGACACTCTGGAAGCAGCTTTCTGAACAAAAGTAAAACTGGACTGCACACCTTGCAGCATTAAATGCACAGGGTCCTGTATTAACAGGATAAATGCATCTTGTATTTTTATAAAACGTGATCAGGAAATATTTTTGCACTCATCACAACAAGGCTTGCTTACTTTATTGTATAATTAGTAATAAAAAATTATTCCCCCACAAAAAGTGGTCATGAAATCCTTTTAATACATCACATTTTTCAGTGCTTTTTATTTGAAAAAGAAATGGAGTTTCTCTTGTCTACAAACAGAATAGATGCACACAATCATTAACTTCTTTTTTACTTCCACATAGTTTGCTCTATTGGTAGTTCAGTATAGATTTCCATGATTACTGGAATACAAAACCTTTTCTCCAGTTTTCTCACTTTATGGCATGACACATTTTAGTTTTGCTGTATGTTATCTGCCCTGATCTGCCCATATTAAGTCCCTGATTCTCTACACAAATATTACAGTCTTTTTACATCTGGACTGGAGCTCATGAGAATCACAGAAGCAGCTGAAATTAGTCTATACCATTGTATACTTTACTAACCTTTGAGGCTGCCAAAAGAAATTGGAGAGCTATGCTTGTGCTAGGGTCTTTAGCTGTTTTCTTCTGACACTAGTTGTCATCCAGAAGCAGACTATTACAGAAGGTAAACTCCTAATATCAAAAAAGAGCCCACAGATCTTCTGGGTAGGTATTAAATACAGACAAGAAATAAAAAAAAATTGTTGAGTATAGTCTCAAAGATCCTGAAAACTGTGCAGTTGCTATTGCTATACGTTTCATTCCTAAAGAATCTTTAAACCTGGAAGAGAAAATGTTTATATTGCAGAATATATTGTCAATGTATTATTTGTTAAGTTGCTATGCATTTCTCCCTTCCAGTTTTTCCATATGTATTTATTAAGAAAATATTCTTAACTGTATAGTATTTTGTAAAAATAGTGGACAAATGAAGATTTAAGAACAGTTAGTTGCCTTGTTGCCATGGTTACCAAGAGTAATTGACACTGATTGCTGAATACAGTAAAATAGAAACAGAATGTACCATTTTAAAGAGGGTACATATAGAACATTTAGAAGCAAATTAACACTCAAGAAAAGAACAACAGGACAGTTTATTTTCAGCTGAGTTCCCTTGTTGATATAGTTTTGTGCACAAAGCATATATTAAATGTGGCAGGGTGATGAAAAAATACGTTCCATCATTTGGAAGTGGTTTTAAATATCTCTTCAGTCCTGTAGATGGAAGTGCATGTGTGTGTGTCTGTGTGAATGTGCAGACATGAATATCTGTTGTAGGGCAGCAGACAAATAGTGTCCTTTATTCCAGATACTGATAATAGCATACAATTTCATCTATACTCTGTGTGGTAAAATGCTTAGTTATTATTCTAGATTATAGACAATTTAGGAAGTCAGGTTGTCTGTTTCTAGAGTTCTGCTCCATGCCATAATTTCAAATGAAACTCTTAAATAAGGTGTGTTACTTAGTATAATAGAAACAAACAAATGGGGGAGTTGCATGTCTTCACACGCAATGAATTTGAATATCATAAGAAATAGACTTACAGTTTTGAGCAACAAGACCAGAGAATATCTGAACACTTAGCTCTGGCACATCTGAATTCTTTTAAAACCAACAGTGTGTTTAGCCTCTAGAATCTATGCATAATAATACAAATTAGAGTTGATTGTGCTTTAAGGTTAGGAGATGGACAGGTGCAATGAACTTACAGCTCATTTATCTATGATTTTCTTCCACTAGAAAAGGTTTTGTAAGAGACAATTAACACCCTAAGCTGGAATGTAGGAAATGGTGAGATTGTTTAATACTCTGTTAGTGCAGAAGGTGTACAGCACTGTAGTTTTTCACAAAATGTTAATTACCTTGCAACACTTACAGGTTACAAAGAAATATTAAATAAAATTACTTTCATTAAAGAAATTGAGGTTGATTTTTTTAAGTATGTGTGATGGATTTGAGACAATGAATGCCATAATTTTCAAAAATCTCAGGTCCCAAGCTTGCTGGTTACTGGGCAGTTTTCAAAATCTGGTTTCTTACTTGGGTGCCCAAAATTGGGCTACATCATTAGCACATATAAAAGTTAAATGCTCAGAGTTCTGTTTAACCACAAACATAATCTAATTTAATACTGAACTGTGCCATTTTCTCTTGGTAACTCACGCATGCAATTTAGTTGGCAACCAGTTTAAAATGTTGTCTTGGCAAAATATTTGAAATGCTCAACAGCACAGCTTGAAAAAATTTCTTTTCAGTAAAAATCAGCCACTCAAAGCAAAAAAGAAACCAACCTGGATGCAACTCGACATTAGTTGACATCTACAAAAGAAAGATTTCACCAAACCCAGGGACTTTCTCATGAAATTACTAGAAAAATTGAAATGATGAATTATTGTGTCAGTGAATAAGAAACAATAATCATTAAGACACCTCTATAGTAACAATCTTGATTTACAGCAGCAACATTTTCAGGGAGCTGAATCAGGACTCTCTTATACTGAGATTTTTGTGATCAAAGCCTTTCCAATCTTTGAGACTGCAATTCTTTACTTTGTCTCTTTTGGCTTTCAGTAGAATTCTATCATTTCTCAGAATTCAGCTGGACCCTACTCACGTATTTCTTTATGCAACAGTATTGAGTAGGAGATATCACAGCAGTGTATATTTATCCATTTTAGGCTGATCAAAGGAACATCTTTGAAAGTCAGGGAAAGGGATGAAGGGACTAGCTTTGTCTGTAAACCAGCCCAGTGAAGCAATGGATTCAGAGCCAGGAAAGCACCTGATGATGCCTGAGGATGGAGCTACTTAGATAAGTAAGTACCAAGTGATACCTGAATAAGAAAGACAAGAAGATTAGAGTGAGCCCTCTGTAAAAGAAGAAGGAGAGGATTTCCTAGACTTGTTTCTTGCAAGGGGAAGAACCACTTCAGCTGCTGGGGTCAAGGAATGGAAGTGATAATCCTCTACCTTCTCCTTCTATCCCAGTTTAACTTTGATGCTTCCTTTCTCATTGTTCCACTGCTTCTGTCAACCAGTGATCTGGGATTTACTTTGTGTAAATTGAAGTTTGTTTCTGGCTAACAGAATATAAGGGCAGATATATATTGGGGTACTTCAATATCCTAATGGCTGACATTAACTTGAAGAAGTGAGGGGAGCTGGTTTGAGGTGCTAGCCACTAATGCAAACACTCTGGACACCCTCTCTGTGGAAAGCTGCAGCAGAAACCATCCCCATCAGCTGCTACTGCCTCTCACTAATCCCCTCAGGGTACATCTATGCTTTCAGTCATACATGATTGCAGTATTTGCTGTGTGTGAAAATGCACATCAGCTAGGTTTAGAGGTTGAAAACATACCCCACAAGCAGAGTAAATAAGCTTAGCAAGGGTGTTCTCTGTAACTGCTCAGGGCTTGTAGCAGTAACCCTACTCTGTGTACCTGACCAGGGATATTATCAATAGCTCTTGTGCACAGGCAGGGTGAATTTAATTGCTGCCGTGACAGCGGCAGAGACGGATCCTGAGCTATTAAGGGGCCTTCATGGTCCTATTCTGAAATTGTGGGTTTGGGTTTTCTTTTTTTCTTTTTTCTTTTTTTTTTTTTTAATACACACACCAGCACCTTTCCCTTATTATTTACCAAGACTCTGATGTCATAAAATCACATTTGCATATCATGATGCCTGGTTGTAAAACTAGAAAATGTTTTTTTAGTATTTAAAAGACAGTCTGCCCCTGTAGGTAAATCTGCAGGAAGCATTTCTGTTGCAATGACTGTTTCACAATAGATAGCAAAGTATTATCCACAAGTTTAATTTTACTATTGCTTTTAGTTTTCTTCCACAGATGCCTAATAAGAAAGGTCAAGGTATCATCAAAACATAGACAGATTTTTGCTGAATGACATAAAACTGTCAGAGATGCTGAGCTTTGATGTTCCATTAACTGATCGATGTGGATTACTGACTTTTGGCTAAATGCTGCTCAACTCCATAAGGTCAATATTTGTTAGTTCATTGGTAGAATAATTAATCAATCAATACAGGATGCTTGAAGTCAGGAAAAAAAATATTGCCAAGACTGAATGTCTGGCATTAGGAACTAAAATTATTTCATAATGTCTTTGGAGTGTTATTAACTCCCTGTTTACAGAATTTATTTGTAACCATCACATTTCTAGTGGAAGGAAGAAAAAAAAGCAAAGCGAAGAGCACTTGTAACCTTGAGCTGCAGGAAGGAAATGCCTCTAACAAGCAGAGTGCATCATCATTAGTTTGTCCCTTTCACATCATCACACTCAGCTTGGAAAAATAATTGCATGCAATTTTTCTATTTTACAGTTGGGCCACATGACACAATGTTCTTTCTTTAGAGCTCCTACTCCAGTTCTCCCATCTTGTCTTTTTTGTAGTCTTTAGCACTGCCAGTAGCCTCTCACATGTCTCCACTGGAAGCTTTTACAGTACTGCTTTTACAGTGCCTTCCATGACAAGGCTCTGAACCATCAAGCAGAACTTTCAGAAGACAGACTGCTGCAGTAATATTAGTGAATATAGATAAAAGGCATCAATAGGTAGCCTGGGAATTTTCCAGATATAATAGCTTTAAACATCACAATTCTATTAGAGTTCATAGTCTAATGCACCTGACATTGATGTGAACTTACATGTAAAATAATGTGCATAAAACTTCTTGACTAGAATGCTAAGATGGGCACTTCTTTGCTCACTTCATATGTCCAGAATGTTTTCAGGCTCTGAAAGAAGGAATTGAAAGTGGGAATTCTTTCTCAAATATTAAAAAGTGTGTTTCTAATGAGCACTTCAAATAATTTAAAGGCAAATTCCTTATTTGTATTCCTTGTTTTTGTACATGCACAAATAGGCTGTCGTGATCCAAACTGTGGTTCCAGGCAGAGGTTAAGCGTATCTCTGAAATGGGAAATAAAACAATTGCTGATAATTGAGGGTGCACTCAATTGTGAGATCCAAATGTCTTGAAAATTTAGGAAATTACATGATGAATGTTTGAAGAATAAATAGTTGATACCTCTCATTAAGAAAGGGGTGTTTTTCTCCTTACCAAATGTAAACATCAAACTAAAATTTGTTAATATCAAAACTATTTAGCGTCAGTGGGAAAGGGAGTTTCAATAGAGAGAACTAGTTTTGCTAGGATCAGTTACTCAGGACTTGGAAAACATAGAGAACAGCTTCATGGTGTTTCAGGGGTGAGAGACAGCATATTTTGTCAGACTCACATGCCAGCTGTCTTGCAAAATCTAGACCTTAATAAGGACATCTCCCTGGCTTTGGTTCTTAACTAGGCCATGCTCTGGCTTTATGTAACTCCCTCAGTCATGCAGTATGGTAGAAAGACTCTGCAAGGGCTAGGCTGTGCTGTAGTCTGTTCCTTGTCATCTGACTCTTGTTCAGAGAAACTGAGGCTGCACCGAGCAGGAGGAGTGAGAAATTATGGTCCTTTTGACCCCACTTATTCTGACAGCAGCAATATAGACTTTTTCATCCATTTTAGCAGTGGAGAATGGAAGCACTAAGTGCCTACATATCTGGAATTTAGAGCAGGGCAGGAAAGTACACCTAGATGTACCAAGCCATGCATTTATTTTGAATCTAGTGAAAATGCATGAGCCTCTTGGTACTTTATTAAAATTATTAGAAGTATGATAAACTCTCATAAGAATTTTGATTCAAAGGTTATGATAGTTATGCCAAACATTTTCTCACACAGTTATCTTAAAACTACGTATTTTTGGTTACTATTTTTGTTGCTAATTGGTTACTATATAATTTGATGGATTTTTAGAGATATTTCCCTACAGGAATAATTATTTGTGGTTTACTGTGACAGAGGACAGAAAAGACAGACTCGGAGCTTTTCTCTCAACCTTTTGGATTAGTTTGAAGGTTTTATAAAAACAATCTAACACCATCAATTACAAGAAAATTCTCTCACATAACTCCTGTGAAATTTTTACAGTTTGGCTGTTTCATTTATTACCTGAATAGTTTATCACTTACTGTTTTTCTGTGTAGAATTAGAAAAAATGTACTTCACACATTTCAAGTCCTGTAATAACATCATAGTTCCGTTTGCCTGCAGTGTCTTCTACTCACCCAAATTGAGATGACTGTAGGCGTCAGATGGTGTGATCTTTGTAGAAGGGAGAAAGAGCACTTCAGTGAAGTTTCCTGAGTTCAATGTTTCACTGGATTGTGCTGGGTTACTGTGCCACAGCTTGTTATACTGCATTGCAACTAACATGTCATGACAGAAATAAGTCAGTAAGGATAGAAGGCACCACAACACTTAGCAACTGAAAATGAAATGGCATTGAAATAGATGTTGTCTCTCAATTACTGTAGACCTTTTCACCAATAGTTTTCATGCAATGACTTTAGAATTTTATGCTAACAAAAGGCTGTCGTGATCCAAACTGTGGTTCCAGGCAGAGGTTAAGCATATCTCTGAAATGAGAAGACCTGCTCTTGAGGAACAGTTACTCTGAAAGTCAGAATTCTGAAAAAAAGTTTTCTTCCTAGCATTGGACTTCAAAAACCTCTCTAAACTTACACTTTATTGTTATTATGATCACTGTTGCACTCCATCAGTTTCCAAAATATCTCAGTACTGGGTGCTATAGAGCATGACATATAATATAATGCAGCATAAGCAACCTGAAATTTGAAAATATTAGAAAGAAAGCTGGAAGTCCTGAAAAGGCTACTTTCAGTGACAATCAATAAAAAAATTATTTTGGTTCTGATGAAGCTGTAACTTATAGCCTAACAACCTTTTCTATCAAGAGATGCTGGAGAGCTTCCCAAAGGAGGTAATGTCATTGTCTCTGTTTTATAGAGAAGGACAAAAATAGATCAATTTGTTCACAGTGACCCAGGAGATGAGTGGCCAAGGCTAGACCATGAGTAATGTCATCATGGAGCTGAATAAATACTACTTAGTCTGCTCCATGGGGTGTACTTTCTATGGTTTCTGATGAAGACACTTTCCTAGGAGTTACAACATAGTTAACATGTACTCAAATGCCACATTAAAACTGGCTGCTTATAATTTTCTTTTTTAATTTTCTTCTTTTTTATGAAATTATGATAGTGCTAAAGTATTGTACACTTCTAAGAATTTTAGCAATTGGAATAATCACTTTTTGAAGTATTTTGTGCAGACGAAGGCCTTGACATTAGTAATTCACTTATTTTTTTCTTTTCGAAAGCATTTACTTCACAGGTAAATTAACATATCTTCTTTTTGGGAATATTATTCTAAACGTATTTTTTTTCTGACAGTGGGTCAGAAATACAAGCCAAGAAAAACCTCCAAGAAATTTTTAATCTTCTCTACTTATCCATCTTATTTCATTTTTGGTTACATTAAGAGAACACATACATGATTTGCCACTATTTAAATGTGAATTTTTTCTTGAAGCCTGCCTAAGGGAGTAAAAGAAAAAACTCTGGAAAATCAACAACAGATAGGAAGAGTTCTTACAAATAGAATTAGTGGATGTCTCAGAGATTTTATCCAGTAACCTGTCTGGATGGTATCTGTGGTTCATATCCAGATGCATCTTCATAAGGAGATTGATAGTTATGTTTCAAAGTGGGATGGTCAGCAGCTAAATTCTAAGACAGGTTGCCAATACAGTAGAACAGGAATAGCAAAGAATGCTGTGGGCATGACTTTTTCCTGGATTAGAGGAACCTAGAGTCCTGTGCAGTTTCCTTTGTAGAGGGTAGCTGGACAGAATCAGACATTTGGAAGATAAATACATGTATATTGTATTCCTCAGTATATTGGCATATATTTTTACATATTTTTAATGAGCAGATACAGAAGGTTTGCAGGAAATCTGCTGGCATACACATTTGCTAGTATCCATTATACCCAATTAGGGAATGCTGCAATTGTAGAAAGGAGAGTCAGCCTGTATATTATGAATTCTGGTGGGAGGCACTAAACATGAAAGTGTTCTCTGACTGCCTGAGGGCTGTCTTAAGTGCTAGGCTTTTGATCTTAGTGACAGTTTTAAAACCCTTAAGCAAACCAGAACTAGGAATAAAAAAACTGACAGCTGTGGTTCACCTCTCTCTGTCTCTCTTTCCCTTCCTATTATCCTAAACCCTTGAAGATCTCTGGAGAGAAGCACAGCTCATACTGCATATATGAAACAGCACTCATCATGTGTCTCCTGGAAGTGCACTATGCATGTCTTTTTTTACTTCTCTCAGGTTATTGAGATGACTAAGAAGTATGACCCTAAAGATACAAATACATTACTGAAAGAGCTAAGGTGGTTCAAGTTTATAGTGTATATGGTATCCTTATGTCTTCATGAATATTGACATCTTCTTGCTATATTACAGTATTCAGGCAGTGTGCAATTTATGGTATAGGAAAATTGAACTGTGAAGCCAATTTACTACTTTGTGAGGAAAAAATAAAGCTCTTGATAGGAACAGGGAAGGCTTACACACCAAATAAATAAAAAATATAATGTTATGATACAACAGTTATTACATATTTAGAAAGTTTCATGTTATAGTTGGCGAATGAAAGCAGATAAAATCTGAAGATGTCAGGTAAATAGTATGTCTATTCTGACTAAAGATGCTGTTGCTTTAATTATGACATTCATCATCACTCTAGGAAAAAGCCAAAATCTCTAAGTGTAGGTATACATACACTCAAGATTTTATGCGTAAACACAAATGTCTGCTTTTTACCAATGCAGCCATGTAACTGTAATTTTTTCAGGTATAGTTGGAAAGCTATGTTCAAAATAGGGCTATAACATCTACTACAACATAAGCTATTAAGATCTTTTATGGAAACTAATGTCATCTATACAAATTTTTTATCACAATCAGTCCTGCTGAATAGCTACATGGGGAATTGTAAAGACAGAAGATGAGCCATTCCACTGATGGCCTTGGAGGACATTGTAATGATCTATTGTCTGAGATTGTCAGTGCTGTGGCTTCTATACCCTTTTCCCCATACACCACTTTCTAAAGTCATCATAGTTTATTGATGAGAATAACTGATTTTATATTTGGAAGCACCACAAATTATGCTCTAATTATTGCTGACAAAGTTTTCACATTCCTGGCTGCAGGTGAAATGGAAGTAAAAAATAAATAAAAATAATTTGCTATGATAGCAGATGATAAAGCCTCAGTAGATTTCTATTAATGATGGCTGACAAAATAATAAATCATTGCAGACTCCACTTAAAACCAGTTAGATTTCTCTAACTGTAGAGAAATTTTCTCTTGATTTTAAGAATAAGAACAGAATCAGAGTGAACTGTCTTTGTGGTAGATTAAGTGCTCCTTTCTTTCACTTGGTAAGCTTAGATTAACATTATTCACTGAGTTTCTGGGAAAGATGTAAAAAACCACACTGATTTTTAAAGACCTACTGTTAATGGACTTACACAGTTTGATCAGAAGTGCTTCTACCATAGCGTGTATGCACACACAGTATGCATAGTATAGTAGCAAACAGGTAAATAATAAATAAACACAGATAATGGGTATGTAGTGGGCAATAAAAATACATTTCAGGTTTTCCAAAGCATTTTAGCAATATCCTCAATCTGGATTTGATTGTTCTAGTTTAATTAAGCCTATTAGCTGAGAACTACAAAAAAAAGACTGCGGGGAAAAAAAAGAAGAATGAAAAAAAAAAGAAAAAGGAAGAGACTGAAAATTTTTAAGGTGAACGGAAAGAAACACTGTTATTCCTACTAGATCCAGAATCAACAAGGAAAATGACGGAGTAACTGTAAGGGTTGTTCTGGCTCCTGGGTCCCTCTGAGCAATAAGAAAAATATTTAAATGACAAAATCTTTATAATGTATAACTGAAATTCTGTGTTTTAAAGCCAAAATATTTCTAAGGTTGAAAGCCTAATAAACGGGTAAGTGATGGAGAAAAAAAATTTCAGCACTATGTATAATCCAAGAAAATTTTGGAGTTCTGTGTATCTTTTTAACTTCCTCTCTAAACTCTGTTTTGAAAAGGTACTGTGTAAGAGCTTTGCTTAATGGTATTTCGCTGAATAGGGGCTGTAGACAATGCACATTGTACTGAATGTGCCAATTTTGTAAATACATAGTTAACTTCTAAAAGATTCACAGTTACTTATCATCCTGTTCCTCATACTTGGTGATGTTGATAATTCACTGCCAACATTAAACTTACTTCAGTAATCTTAATGACAGAAACCACACCAAGCGATGTAATTAATTCTAGACTCGCACAGCTTAGTAACGCTATTCTCTGAGTCAGAACCAACCAGTTCACAAACATCTTATAAATTTTAAATCCCTCTAGAATTAGAATTTGGAGCTTGATAGAGCCTGGTCTAGACATAAAATAGATGTTGCATGAAAGTCCAAGAGCTACAACCTAAACACGGGAAGCAGTGGTCTAAGGATTTTGTTCTAAGATTGAGACCTGTCGTATAACACAGAGAATTTATTTTTGAGTAGTCTACTGTAAGAGGCTTTTATAAGCCTTTTGTAGAGAGATTTTGATAACAAAAGGAATTGTCCTATTCTGTTTTTACAACATAGCATGTTCATTAAAGCACAACAATGAAACAATTATCATGTATAAAAATGGTATAGGATAGCATTTTTTAGAATAAGAAAGGTTCATTGAATTTTATTTAGGTTTTCCTGCCCAAAAATTTTAACAACAGCAAAATTATTTTCTGTCATATACAGAAAAAAATGAAAAGATTAAAAAAAAAAAGGCCAGGAAAAATATTGGTACAGATTAACCTGTGTGTACAGTGATTGTAGTGTAAATGGACTTTCTTTTGTGCATAAAATGATGTTATCTTTAGCAACCTATGTTGCTTAGTAGAAGCTCCTTAATTTACTACGATAACTGCTTCAAAAACACTCCTCATTGCTGTCTTTTCAAACAGCCATTTTTTTTTCTGGTACAGTTCTGATGACCTTGATGGGTATTATATCCTGTTTCTATTGTCCTAATGCCCCACTTTAAGTCTCTGATAGGCTGCTGATAATTTCCTTGCTGTGTTTGTAGGTGGTGACAATTTTGATAAGGTACTTAGATTTCTGTAGTAGATTAAAATTTTAGGCGGCATCTCATTTAATTCTTAGTTTATTAATTCTAATATTTAGTGAAACATCGGTTAGTGTGTGATGGCAGAATCAATAAAGCATAAATAATGAATAAAGAGTTATTATGCATAAAGAGACATACCACTCTTTATGAACAATTTTTTTCTGTTACGATAGAAAGACCAGCTCTATTATTTCTTCAAGGATACTTCACACACTTCATGCATTTTCATAAAACAATTTTATTAAAATTAATATGAAAAAATGAGAGTGATTCATTAAGATAAATGCTCAATTACTCAGTTATTAAAGAATGTGTCCAGTGTATCCAAATGACCTGTGTACCTAAAAAATCCAGCTCAAAAATATTTTTTGTTTTGGTGGAATTTTAAATACCTGACTCAGCAATGAATTTTCAATTTGGTAAGCCAAGAAGGTGACTATAAATCCACTGATTGTAAGGAATGTGGCAAAGGGAGACATCTGATAAAATCAAAACCAGGTTGAATCGTCCTCTGAATCTTCACTTACATATTCCAAAAGAGGGCAGCAAATGTCTGCTTGTCTGGTGCTTTCCTGTTCTGGTCAGCAATGGTCACTGATGGTAGGCTGATGCAGATCTTCCCTATATCCACATCTTAAAGCCCTTGTTATGAAAAGGAAGGATTTTTTGGGGTAGGAATGAAAGCCTGATTGGCTCATCTGAGCAATCCTTCAAAATGTTAACAGAAGTCACTGCATATTTGATGTTTCCTTTATCTTATTCCAGGTCTGGTAAAATGTAATTCAGAGCAGACACAAGAAAACAATGCGTGCTGTTCAGAATAAAATCTCTCACTTTTTCTTTTACACCAATATGCAATTTCCCCTTTTGTATCTCCTTTAATACTGCAAACATTGTATAAATATAATTAGCCAGCCCTCCCCAACCCAGAGATACACACAGAAAACAAACAAAAATATTCTTTGCAGTATGGAATTGTATTTACAGTACAGTAAGGGGCTTGTAGAACCAATGTGCATTTTCAGAATGGATGACTAGGAAAAGCAGGGAGGAAATAAAACATGCTTTTTATAATTTAATACTTTCAGTCCAAAATGTTTCTTCTCATAGAAAAATCTGAAAAATAATGGAGATATTTATAACTTACTGGATATCTTACTATTCATGTTGCTACACCATGCAGAGATGGCTTACTAGCTCTCATGGCTGTGAATGTGTATTGTGATGTTCACAATTGCACACACTTATGCATGCTTTTGTGAATTTCCTTTCAACTACTACATTTTCAACTTGTTTGCATGGACACTTATTACCAAAGTAGCTAGTCTTTAAACACAGTAGAATAAAAAAGAAAAAAAAAATACTACCATATAAGAACATAGGGATAATATCTCTCTTTTCAGTAAAGCGAATAAAATTGGAATTTCTAACAACACCAAGATATCTCCAAATTTTTCCCAAATCTAGAGTGATTTTTTTTTTTTTTTTAGTAGAATCTTAAATATAATGATACAATATGCTGGCTTTTGCAGATTTGGAATATATTTTATAGAAAAGTGTGCGTAGGAAGGGCTAGCAGGGATAGAAGGCACAACTATTCGTTGATGTCAAGACACTTGGTGCATTAAGAATAAAATACCTTGAAATATGTTGGTAAATTCTTGTAGTGTTGTACTGTTTCAAATTTGTTCAGTATGTGAGAAGGCTCTAACCCTGTCCATTTTTAGTCTATTTTCCAGTGTACTAATATTATTTGTTTATGTCCTTTAAAAGCATTTGGATTTTCTGTCTCTTAATTCACTTGCTGCTAGTTGCTGAAGGTTATGATTAAGACTTTGCATGCTTTGCAGAAATGCTCAGAGCAGGGTTAAATTCAGACTTAAATCAGCTTCCCTGGGACCTTGTCCAGCTGAGGTTTCAAGACTTGGAGGAATAATGGAGATTTCACAGCCTCTCTGAGTAAGTAACCTGTTCCAGTGTTTAAACACTTCTAGGGGAAGAACTGGCTGTACATGCAGCTGGAATTTCCCGTGTTTGACTTTGTATCTGTTGAATCTTTACATTCTACTCTGCACGCACCAGAACAGCAATCTGTGTCTTCTCAGTAGCTCCTTTTCATGCACAAACACGGGAAGACTTGACTAGAAAAAAACAAAAGATAAACTAATTTTTAAGACATTATCCACTGGATCCCGCTCTGTATAGTTGCTACCAAGCCAGCTGGGCAGCAGATGTAGGAAGGTACTCTCCCTCAGGGGCAGGACACTGCATTTGCCTTTGTTAATCTCATGAGGTTATTGTCTGCCCATTCCATCATTTGAGCGTAATGACCTTCAGATATGCACAGAGGAAGGAGAAATGTACTGTCCATAACTATGATGGACAGAAAAAGAGGTCATGGCCTAAATTGTAGCAAGATAGTCCTAGGTTGCTATAAAGTCCTAGGATGCTATAGAGACAAATCAAGTATTAAAGATTATGAAACACCAAAACTAGTCACTTAGAAGACCAGAGGTTCAGTAAAGGGAAACATAAATCAGATGCCCTCCAGTACAGCTTTCTTTTTTTAAACAGGCCCTAGGCATTTACTCTCAGGTTGATTCCCCAAATGATGGAAAACATCAGATTTCCTTATACAGCACATTTCCATAAGGAAATGCTTCTTTCCTGTAAATATAACTCTAACAGAAATACCTGCATTTCATTTATTCAGAGAAGAAAATATCCATTTTATAATACTAGACTAAAATTATCAAAGCTAGAAGCAAATGGAAGTTCGTACAATTATTTAGAATTTGAAGTTGTCTTGCTTTCCCTCTTAATTTTTTTTTTTTCACTTATGGAGCAATTGCTCATTTAATTCAGCATTTTTTAATTCTCACTCAGTAACTAAATAAATGTAAACAATTGCAATGCTTATGTTGCTACTGCAACTAATTGTAATATTAAATTCCCCCTGTGAATGGAATTTTAATGTTCTTGGTGGCATTTTGTCAGCAATTTTCCTGCTGTTTAAAAGATCACTGTCTAATGGGATTAAGGTGGATAATCAAATCTCAAACTGAAATTAGGCTATGAGATTTTAATGCTTGGGCAATACCTCCTTACTAAATATGAATGAAAGATGTTCAGCACACACAGAGGTGAAAAATAAATGGAAAGCCATATTTTCATGCTATGGTGTTACCTCAAATATCTTGACAAGAAACATGTATTCCTTTTCTGACAGTCAGACCATAAGACAATTTATCATTCAATGTCTGGGATTGAAAAAATATTTCAAGAGGTTTTGTGGCATGTTACATTAATTGGGGTATGTAGCGGATTCCTTAGGATTTTAGATTTTGGCTACAATTTTCAGTGCAGCATTGAACCTATTGCTGATGTTTTAGAAAATATTAAGCGTTGCTTATGGGCATAAAGAATTGTTGGGAATTCATTTGAGTTTGATCTTTCAAACACAATTTTGGACTTTGTGCATGTTTATGCAGCCGGAAGAGATGGGGCAAGGAATATGCCCAGTGTCCATTTCTTCCTTCTTGTGATCTGCATTTGGAAACTATGAATCATACTTTTTAAAACTGAAAAAATAAGTGGTAGCAACTGATTTCCGTATGGGAGTATTATCTTATGCAACTTGAAATAATAAAAGGAAAAAAAAAATTACACACCTGTAAACACCTGTCAATTGCTGTCAGATATGGTTTGAGTGTAGTTTGTAAACTGGAACAAATTGATAGACAGAAGCCTGTAGAAGAGAGCAGGCATCAGGAAATTGTCTTCTCTGTTTGGTATGATCTATGGGTATAAACCCTGCAAGGTTTTTTCTCCCCTGGCTTCCCTTGCTTCAGTGTTTTATCCAAGGAAAATAATTTTTTCCATCAGAAATAAAAGAATAATAGTGTTTATTTAGATGATTGTTGTCATAGCAGTTGACACAGGTATTGAATGGAAGACCAAAAGACACATTTGGGGAAAAAATCTTGATCTGAATGTTTATGCACTATAACTGAGATCAGTAGATGACACATGTCCTTAGTAGTTTCTGTGGAGATAGTCACTATTGCTCAAATGCAATTTTCCAGAATATTTTATAAATTATTTAATGGAATTTTCTTATTTCTAAAATAAGAATTGTCCTGTAGTAGCCATCTTCCCAAAGATAATAATTGTAGTGCAGAAGACATCTTCCTAAAAATAATATTTTTATCTACTAATACCTGAAACTATATCGACCTATACCAGCATATATCCTGGCAGTAATACATCTGTAAATAACTGTGAAAATTAATTATGTATATTTTAGATGATGACTTTTTAATATATTTTGTCAGTCTAAATTCCAATCTTAGAACAGAGCAATTTAATGAATTTCAATTTCAATGTATTTTGCCTTAACTGTTTTAATCCAACTATTTTTAATCAGCCTAACTTATAGGCTGATTGTTTCATCACAACTGTTTAATACTTATGTGACTCCTCTAAAACATTAACTTTAGACTTGTTGTTGGTTCCTGTAAGACAGAAGAGTGTGACACCTTATGTATCTGTTACTACACTAAACTTATGTCTAAATTTTCCCTAAAGACACATGAAAAAATTGAAATTAGTGGGAGTATTCCAAGTACTTCTATGGCAGCTGAGTAATATTTTTAGCATTAACTCCTTTCATCAGTATATTTCCTTGTGGAGCTGTCCCACTTTTGTTTTCAGTACTGGAAGATAATATTTGATAATATTTACCAATGAGGAAAGGTTCCCCTTCCCCTTCCCCTTCCCCTTCCCCTTCCCCTTCCCCTTCCCCTTCCTCTTCCCCTTCCCCTTCCCCTTCCCTCAAAACCAAAAAAACAAACCAATTGATCTTAAAT